>JAEAOA010000884.1:3385000-3527500 GCA_016746295.1 Potamilus streckersoni | reverse complement strand
AATCATATTGTTTACTATTTATTATTCGAAGTAATATATTTTATTTGTAAGACTAAAATTTGATAAATGATAACACGTTTATCCAGTGTAAAAAATAATGCATATTAGTGAGTGTGTTAGTACCAATGCATAGACTAGATTACCTTATCAACTGCATTTCATCAAAGTTTAAGTCAAATATATGTATCTTCTCCTATTTATATATACAATTTTTTTTACCAGAATCCCAAATTCATCCATCATATCCTGGGGTATTTAGTTATACTAAATGGCAAATTATGTGTATGCCGTGTATTATGTAGTATATTATCAGATTCATAGATTCAATTGACTTTATTTCCAACCATTTTTGATAATTTCTTCAACTACACACATAATAGTTATCTAGTTAAGTAAGTAATTGGGGAAGAAAGGTTGCCTATTACTATCGATATTTTAACCAATATTTTTCTTTTAAGCATTATTTCACATCGAAAACTGTATAGAAAACAAAACATTTTTAAAACCCTGAATTTTTTTTTAATAGAGTTTTTAAATGCTACCACCAAATCATCCGCATTCCGATACAATATTCACTTTAAGCAATTGTTAGCAAAAAAGACAATATATACATGGAGACAGTTTTTTCTTAATACATACTATATATTTATTTTGCATATGATAATAAGCAGAAAAAGTGTTTAATTTTTGTTATAATATTATCAATGTCTGTTCACAATAAGAATGATTTGTTTACATACCGTAATGAAACTGTCAGGAGACAAATCAGTTTTAGTTTGGATGCTATACGTAATCTTATCCAATTTATATTTTGAAAATCTTTAAATAACGGTATCTATAGCATTTTCCAACCACCTTCCCGTACTTGTTGACAATTATGTTTCTTTTAATTTTATCTTGAACCCGATATCAAACAAACTAATATAAAAGTGAGTCTGAGCCTTGTAAAATTGTTAATTAAGGATTGGGTAATTAATACATATTAATAAATGAATATTTTGGGGGTAAAATCAAGGTTTTAATTACTTTTTTTTCCTAAAGGGGTTATTGATCCCTCTGTCCACTGAAGAAACAAACGTTTCAAAATCTTGATTTTATCAGCATAATTTAACCTGACCATGTGATCCGATGTTAATGAGAATTTATTTCTAAAAAAAGAAAGCCCAGATGACTCCCAACCCAAGCTTTATTGTTGACAAAAGTTAATATTCAGCGGAGTGTACTCTCAAACCATACTGCATTAGTGTTTTTAATGTTTTTCCTGAATCCAGAAAAGTTTCAAACTTTGCATATAAGATCAAATGCAGATTTTGAGAGACCTCGGAGACCGGTCTAGAATAAATTAAATGTCATTTATATACTGTGATATGTTCTGTCATATACATCTGTTCGTCTAATCTGTCAGATTTTCCTGTTTATGTGGCCCGAATTGATTTAACATAATGACATATAAAGTGAGAGGGATCTCCATGTCATTAAACTTTTGTTTTTTTTTAAATAGACCTGATGAATATTGACTATTCAGTGTGACACTTGTAGAACAGATGTTCTTCTTAATGTATGAACTTCGTTTTCACGTATTTTATACAATCGTTCATAACGTATAAGAGTTTTAAAAGTTTAAACAGGTATTTTCTTGTGTACGCATACATAAAATACACATTGGTATTTGTGCAGGATCGGTGTATTGCACAGTTTGTCTATTGTACCCCATCACTATAACCATTTACCGACAGTCTTAAATTCATTTTTAAGTAGTCCAGGAATGGGAAAGATAAGATATAGGGATCGGTGCTTTCAGGCAAGGCGATGGATGCCATTTACACGCGGTTCCAAAATTTACTATGCCTCTACTAATGACAGCAGTATCAAATGATGTTTTCAAGGCAATAAAAAACACTCTGTAGATGTTGATGCTAATTCATCATTTAAAGGGTATAGGGCCACGCTCTTTGTATATTAAAACTAACTTGATTTATCTTCTTTCAGTAAGTAAAGACTAAGACTTTGACACTGAATAATGGATTGTCACTGCTTTTCATGGTTTATTAAGATGTTTTAGCTCTGTCAGAGTGCTTAAGAGTTATTGCAAATGGAATTGCTTTACTATCGTTCACTGTTATCAAGGTTAACTGCAGCCAGATCGACAGCATGTACTGTAACACTATGGATGATTTAATTATGCATGTTTGTTTTCTGTGTGAGTGTGAAAGCCGTGCATATGATACCTTCAAGGTGATAATTACTTCATACATTCCTATACAAGCAGAGGCATAGCGAGGACATATGGCGTCCACGGCAAGAACTAAAATTGCGCCCCTATCAAAGCTTTGAAAGTATAAAAAATATGTTCTGCTCACCGCTTTTGCCTCCCCACTTTAAGTGGCACCCGGTTTCTTGTTACATCCTCACTATTTCTCTGTGTACAAGAACATGTATATAAATTTCTGTTTATTTCATGGGTAATAAGATAAAAATTATGCCTATGTATATTAGATGCCTGCATGTTTTAGTATTTAAATGAACAGACATTTTTCACTGGGTAAAACAAAGTGTGTTTACATTGTGTAAAACATAGTGTGTTTACATGACACTCAAAGTACAAAGAACGATGAAATATTTTGGTTTCAGCTGAATGGAGATATAAATATATATTTAGCCATTGTTCTAGTAATAGTGCCGGGGTCGCAATAGTTTTAGAAATACTTTCGAGTTCGTAATTCATAGAGAAAGATGTGACAGTGAAGGAGATTTATCAATTTATATATTACAATTAATGGCAATATACTATCACTTGCAAATTTGTGTGGTTATAATGATGATAATCCTAGCCTTTTAGAAAGTTAAAGGTGATTTTATTTCTTGAGAAATTATAATGTGCTAAGACTGGAATACTGTTCACGACTTAGATTTGGATACGTAAGCTGTTTTACATAACAAATATCAATAGTCTAGAGCAGTGATTCAAGACCTGAAAAACGAAATGTAACTGATCCCAAGCGAAATTCAAATCAAAACTTAAACATATATACCTGGAGTCAAAAAATCTCCCTTTAAGTAAAGTAGATTAGATTACTTTCTTGTATTTGAAGACATTCATATGAATACTCTTGATGCGTGTATCTTACCAACAATCTACTTGATATTATCATCTGAAGCTTTCAGCTATTGCTTTGATTATGACTTTTCAACGTGTTCAAGGGGAACAATATATTGGAAATGTAATGCTCAACTGTTGAGCAACATTGAGTATACTGATTAGGTCAAAAAGTGTACAGATTACACTGAAAATGAATATTGTGTAGGGGAAATAAAGATAACTCTCTCTCTATATATGTTTCCATTTGTAATGATCAAATGTTCTTTGAAATTTTGTAAATGAAAATAAGAACTGAAACTATATGTTATTCCATGAAGGAAATCAAAAGAGAAACTAAAAATTAATGAAAACTGAACAAGAAATAATATCACTCCATGGGAGACTGTCGAATCACAGAAATAACTCTGGAAAACTTAGATAAAAATGCAGAATTAGAGGAATTTGGGACAAAATACATAGAGGGTGTAAACTTAAGATCTAAAACCAGGTGGTAAGAATTTGGAGAAAAAGCACAAAGTACTATTCAAATCTGAAGAAAAACATTTATGTCAATAAGACAATAAAGGTAATCATTTTAGATGATGAGACAAGTATATCTGACCAAGTTGATATTTTCGAAGCTCTCAAAAAGTTTTTTTTATGGAATTGTACAAAAGTAGAATTGCTCAGCTTGATGATGAGGATATTCCAGAAACTCAGAATAGATTCTTTGACCAAAATATATATTTGTTTAAATCAAAATATTAAACTTAATCAAGAGGAAAGAGAATAATGAGAGTGTCTGCTTACAATTAATGAATGCGGTATGTCTCTAAAACGGATGGAAAACGGAAAAAGTCCTGGCTCAGATGGAGTCACTGTAGAGTTCTCTACATTCTTCTGGAAGTCTCTCGGGGGATTTCGATGCAGATCAATAAATTACGGATATAGTGTAGGAAAACGTTCAGATTTTCAGACTCAAGAAGTCATAACATGTCTACAAAATGAAGGAAAATACAAAAGTGGAGACTTATAAAACTTTTAAATATTGACTATATGATTGCCTCGAGAGCCATTGCAGCTACGATTAATAACTAATGATAACCAAAAAGGATTTCTGAATGCTAGATTCATTGGAGAAAATACGATGTTATTATAAGATATCATGAATCAACTTTAGAACGAATATAAATATGGTTTATTATTGTTAATATACCTTTTGTATAAAAAAGCCTTCGAATCAATTAAATTGACCTTTGTGGAAGAAGCCTTACAATCTTTTAACTTTGGCGATTCTATTTGTAAGTAGTTTAAATTGTTTGGTAATGACTCTAAAAGTTGTGGTATAAATAATGGACAGATGTAATCATTTTCGACTTGAAAAAGGATGTCGTCAAGGAGATTCAGATCCCCTTGCACCTTGTTTGCTTATCATCGGGATTGAGATTTTAGCTGCAAGTTTAAAGCAACATGTGGATGTACGGGAACTGATCTTAGATGTCAGTGAATATAGATTGGGTCAGTATGCCAATGACGCTTTTATTCCTGATGGATTTCAACTTTCTCTTAAAGCAACTATGAATATCTTGCAAAGTGTTTTTTTTATAATCTGGACTTAAATGTAACACAACAGAAACAAAACTATTTTGGATTAGGAAAAAAATAAAATTTATGATGAAAGAGATAAAAGAACATGTCCTGATATTGACCTTGATTGAATCGTAAAAGTACATACAAGAGATCAGAAGTAGTTTTTGTTGTTGCCAGTTTAGAGTTATTCGTTGCTTACGAATAATTTATATTCTATGGACAATAAGTGCTTCGTCATCAAAGCTTTAAACAGAGGCATTCCATTCAGTGGAAATAATTCCGAGTGCTAAAGTCGGAAGATTCTTATGTTATTCAAAAAATTTAATGTGAAACGTTTTGGCAATTATGTGATTCATAAAATTCAACATGGAACTTTTGACTTAAATACTTCATTCGTTTGATGTCATTGTACGCCATCTATGAACTTCGCTGGGATTAGAACTTGGGATTTATTTAGGATAATTTAGTTATAGTACTTGTGTGATACAGTTCTATGATTAAATTTTAGATTGTATTTATAAGTCCTTTTTCATATTTCTACTGTGTTTTGTAGGGATATAAATAATTTTTGTCAACATTTACTAAGCTTGTTGACTTCACTCTTTTTTTATGCTACTTTGAACGATTTGATATTTGTAACAGAGAAAATCGGGGGGCTCGTCCATGGATATTTGAATTTCAGAAAACTGTTTTTTTTAATTACATTTTAACGTTCTCTAGTTCTTAAATCCCAAGTATTATTTTATATTTTGTTTAGAATCTTAAGTGCAAACAGGAGGCTTTTATTCATAATGTCACCAAAAGTAGAGATTTTTGTTCTAGTCCAACTAGAATGGTCTAAAAAAGACGAATTCCTTGTACTTGGCAGAAAGTACGATCATTCAGAAGCAAAATCTTCCTTAAGGAAGCAAGACATTAAGATTTTGATTCAATATTTAGTAGACAAGAATGTTCCTGATAAAAGTGTTTGGACTTCTATCAGTAAGTCGGTAGCAGACTCTAACATTAAAGTAGTGGAATTAAAAATGAAATAGAAGAAGTAATTGGAGTTGAAGAAGCTCGGACATCAGAAAGAGGAGATAAACAATTACAGTTGCAATTAGAAGAAAAGCAATTGCAATTAGAGAAAGAGAGGGAGAAAGATAAACAATTGCAATTTGAGAGAGAGAGAGAGAGAGAGAGAGAGAGAGAGAGATGCGATTAGAAGAAAGGGAAAGAAAAACAAATACAATTTGAGTAAAATAAAAACAAAAGCATTTACAAAAGAACAAAGTAACACTTACATAAGCAAAAAGAGAAGGATGAATATGGAATTTCGAGTTAAAATGAAAGAAATGAAGCTGGCAAGTGGAAAGCATGATTTCACTCCTCATACAATTTCAGGTTTTGACATTTCAATAATTATCAGGTCAGTTCCTCCTTTTCGAGGAAAAAGAGTTGACAAATATTTTATTTATTTTGAAAAGGCTGCTGATAATTTGAAATGGCTAAGGGAGTATTAGATTCACTTATTGCAATGTGTACTGTTGGGAAAGGCCCGAGATATATATGCATCCATGTCAGTACAATAAAGTTCTGACTATGATTGGAATCTGGAGTGCTTCATAAGGGTATATGCATTAGTCCATTAGGCTTATAGGCAAAAATTCAGAAACTATAGAAAATAAGCTGGAGAAACTCATGTCGAATTTGCTAGAGAAAATGAACAGTTATTTGAAAGTTGGTGCTTAGCCAAGAAAGCTAAACATGATTATGAAAATATCAAACAGTTTGTGTTGTTTGAAGATTGATTCCAAAAAACCTGTGTTCCATATGATATACATTCATCTTGAAGAGCATAGGATTGAAACCTTGAAAATCTTGGAAATGGCTGCCCTTACCACTAATGGGTATACCTTAACTAAAAAAGATCATGCTGCTGGCAAATCATTCACTTGGCAGTCCACTGAAAGAAAGTTTTTTTTCGACTAATACGACTCCTCTTAAAACCCAATCTGGTACAACTTCTAAACATCAATCTTCTGATAAATTGATTCAAAATCCTCGTCTATTGCTACGTGTACCTATTGAAATAAAAAGTACACTTCATTTATGATTGTTTCAAAATGAAAGTTAGGCATCAGAATCAAGACAGAAATATCTCAAATGATCTTATTTTTAAGAAGTCAATGCCACTTTCATGTATTGAAAGCAATACATTTGTCGGTTCTAATAAATCAAAACTGATAGTATTATGGAAAAATATGTACCATTCATCTTGAAGGGTTATATATCACTCTTGGGTGATTTGTCCCATCCTATCCCTATTAAAACTTTAAGGGAAACACGATCTTCTCAAAATCTTTTAGTGTCACGTGTTTTGTATTCATCTGGGAGGTCATGTTCTAATGAGTGTTCTCATTCAGGGAGTAGAGTGCTGCTTTGCTAAAGTTCCACTTCATTCTGGAAATTTGTTATCAGACTTCGTTTTAGGACATGTGACAGTCGGTATGATGTATGATTTACCCGCTGAAGAAAAAGCGTTAGTGCAGCTTTGGGTTTAATATAGCTGGCTTAATATTAGATCAAAACCATTTGGTGGACAACAACCAAATAATTCACTAGTATTTGCAAATAAGAATAAAATGATGGAACTCCTGACTGGCACGTAGCTAGTATTCCAACTAGTAGTTATTAGATAGAACAGATTAACGAAGAATTCCAGCGCAGAATTAAATCTATCACGTGAAAAGAATCAAAATAACTATTGGTGTATACGAACCAACATTATCATCGGTGATCGAAATAATTCCCCTGATTATTATGTAGATATTTATCAAAGTTTAATCAGATCAGTGTTATGATAGCCTTAAGTTTCACCAGCTTATCAAACCACACCAGAACCACAGAAATCCGACTTCGTCATAGATGTTAAAAAATTTATACAACTTCAAAAATATTAAAGCGTAAAAGATATTTATCGATGGCAACTACATCATTCTGAAGGAGGTTTGCGTTATATAGATGTATATAATATAGATATAATAGAAAACAATTTTACAAAAACAATTGATGGCAAGAAGGGTAAATAAAAAATAATGCTTAATATTTATTAAATAAATTCATATGATAATACAATTAGATCTGAACATGAGCGTATATTTTAAAAACCTACACAATTTATTTGAAAGTATTAATGTTTCCTACAATGATGATTTAAAAAATAAAATTGAATCAAGTTGCTTCAGATTTAGAGTCTGTGAATAGTAATACTGTCATCAGAAGATCAATAAGCACCTATACATCCACATATGTTACAGGTTATATAGTAAATGAAGACAGTCCAGTTCAGTTTATTGCACTAAATGATCTGTTCGTAACAGTTTTTCGAAAACATTTCGGAATTACGAAAGAACAAAACTACCAACATCCATCATTCCTGGTTTTGACTCGTCCGAGTTAAATAAATAAGTTAGTGATCTTATTGATGAACACTTTAATAGAATATGTGATTCATGAAAAGAGTAAAACCCACCACCAACCATACAAGTATAATAACGATGTACATGGCGCAGGACGTCATATCAAACCTAATGTTGTTAATATTATATCGACAATTGCAGTGAATCTAGATAGTGATATAATTGAAAGTTGTTACCACGTTGACCTTTCAAAATCTAATCAGGCCCAGCAAGGATATATATTATTTTCATCCAGTATCCAAGTTCCCCCAGGATCGCTCATTGTGTCTGAGCCAGTAAACCAGGTCTACTTACGTATTCATAATTCATTATTGACAATAATGAATTTCAAATTCACAAACCAAAATGGCAACACTTTGGACCTTAGAGGGGAGACGTTATATATTAATTTGTACATACGCTCGTAGAGTAAATATTGCAAATAAACGAACAAAAATGATCGCAGTTTATCTGGGTATTTTTATATTTTCTGACAAAATATTGACTCAAACGAAATCAGAAATTTGACGAAAAAACAGGCAAAATTTGGGTATTTGGGTAATAAAAATTTTTTTATATTCTCTGACAAAATATTTTATCAATTGCAGTTTCTATCTGCACATTTACTGCGAAAAATACATATTTTTCTCTCAAAAATGCACAGAAAAGTTATTTTTTTCACAGTAATAAAATAAGTGATTTTATCACGATAATTCTGCTCAGTCTTTGCAGAGTAAATTAATCGATTATCTCCCTTGTCACAATTGTGTTATGAGAATTTGAGGTATTAAACGCTCAGACGGAAAGTAAAAATCATGTTTAAATTATTATTATGGCCATTCATTTACACTCTGTAGGAAATTAACTGTCAGCAAGTTAGTAATTCGGAACAGAGATTGATATTAATGTATATTTTGACCCCGATAATCTGAAATTCAAGATCGCTTCACAATACGATACGATTTTATTTTTAACTTTCATAACGAACCATAAATCATGCAGAAAATAGTCAGAAATACCAGAATAATAAATAAATACTCTGTCATTATATTTCATCATATATATATATATATATATATATATATATATATATATATATATATATATATATATATATATATATATATATATCATGTCTCAATTCTGCAAACTGGTAAAAACATCAAAATATAATACCGATATACACACACACACACACACACACACACATATATATATATATATATATATATATATATATATATATATATATATATATATATATATATATATATATATATATATATATATATATATATATAACCCAAGCCCAATATACGCAGTTACAAATCTAAGTATACAAATTAGCTGTTAGTGGATAGTTATTTATAACGGGAAAATTATATCATTGCATCTTTTTGACTCCGATAATTAGCAAACTCACTCTACAAATAATTATGATTTTTATTCAATATTTACTGATCTTTCATATTAATGGTTAAAGTATATAATTTTATGAACATATATACACTTATAGGTATGTGGTCTAGTGGATATTGCGTATGACTGCCGTAGTCAAAGTCAGAGGTTCGAAATTCGTGGCAGGCAGTTGGTGACATGGGCGATATGATGCCGATTTTTTTCTATATATTGGGAGGAGGGGGGGCGCAAGCAGCTCTTGAGATTACAAGTACCCTCATCATGTTTATAACACATGGTGAGTGCGGTTTTTGAACTCACCCTTGGGTTTTAAATTTGGTTGGGGTTTTACATGAAATCGTAATGCCTAGACAACCCTCTGAATTCTTAATATTTCGTTTCGCATTTAGAATTTGCTGGGGAGGGGTGTCTATGCGTTTGCGCCCTTCCAAAATTAACAGTAGAATGACGTGAGCTCGCTCCACTTGACAACGTCAAGATGCATCACTGAAGTGTTCCCACATAGAGACATTCAGAAAGAATGTCGCTGGAAGAAAGAGTCTCGATAAGGTGCCTATGGACCATAAGAGAGGTCTTAACCATGAAAAGTGCCCATGGAAAAACAATACAAAATATGCCATGCAAAAATATGTCACACAAAAATGGGTCTCTTAGGATCTTATCGGCAAATGCTCTACCACCTGAAAGAACCCCAGTGGAATGGTCTATTAAAGCGAATGTCATCGCTGCTGTTTATTTTTCATGTTATTTAAAGAAATACACACACATACATACATACATACATGCATACATACATACATACATACATACATACATACATACATACATACATACATACATACATACATACATACATACATACATACATACATACATACATACATACATACATACATACATACATACATACATACATACATACATACATACATACATACATACATACATACATACACACACACACACATATATATATATATATATATATATATATAAATACATACATACATATATATATATATATATATATATATACACATATATATATATATATATATATATATATATATATATATATATATATATATATATATATATATATATATATATATATATATATATATATGAACTAGAACATATTGCTGATGTTATTTCTGCTATTAATAAATTAAAACATGACGGAAAAAAATGTCCGATAGTCTTGATCCTCAAAAAAATTGTGTCCAACTTTTTGTCATTACAACAATGGAAAATGGAGAATAAATTTACATTACCGATTTGTAAAATGTATTCATCAATCTATGTTAGAATCCTTGGCCATGGTAAACGACAAACAGTTGAAGCTATTTGCACCTCTTGCACTCTCAATCGAAAAGATAAGGACTGTGTTGTCTCAAGAGAACGAAAGAAAAAAAAAGACAATCGTGTAATGCAAATAAGAAAGATATTATCCGATTCTGTCGAGAGTGAAAATGAAAGTGACAGTGAAAGTGATAAGCAGAAACCTTGGCAATGAAATATCTGGGATGTAACTTGCGCTTGTATAAAGCAACTGTTAAAGAGCTAGATATTCGAATATTATCTGCGTGTTATATGTTATTTAATATGAGGATTTGTATGTTTTGTCTGTTACAAATTGCACCGATCGTGGATTTATGCCAAAATATCTGGCTGCAGAGTTTATTGATGGGAAAATTATTTATCGGCCTGTTTCTGTATCTGTAGATTTAATAGGTCTTTTTATATGTTTTACACGCTCCTGTATTTCTACGTTTAGAATTCTGACTGTTTGGTAATTTTTTAAAGTTAGATAATTCATTGTTCTGCGTGCGGGTCACCGTCGACATTGTCAACTACAAATCCGTTTTCAGTCAGTCCAAAACGCCATTCGTATATGAATATATGTGATAGATATTTTTTTTCCATTAGTATTGGATCTAAAAAAATTATTAAGACTACCGATTTTTTTTGACCGACAGTTTCTAATTATTCCATTTCGCGACGCTTCGTAATTTGTATATATTGAATGTTTAGAATTCTGACTGTGGTAATTTTTTAAGGTAGATAATTCATTGTTCTGCGTGCGGGTTGCCGTCGACGTTGTCAACTACAAATCCGTTTTCAGTCAGTCCAAAACGCCATTCGTATATGAATATGTGATAGATAATTTTTATTTCCATTAGTATTGGATCTAAAAAAAATTATTAAGTCTACCGATTTTTTTTGACCGACAGTTTCTAATTATTCAATTTCGCGACGCTTCGTAATTTGTATATATTGAATGTGCTACAAATCCTTTTTGCTAAATTTATATATTACAATTATTTGTCTAAATCATTATTTTAAAATCTTTCCAGGTAATATTTTTCTGTTTTTATGGAAGATTTACATGACAATGTATTTATTTTGTCATAGTATCGTTTCAGTTCTCTGTATTTTATCCATCCACATTTTAGACATAACTTTGTTTTTCCTCTGACTCCAATACCACTGAACAAATGGGTTGGGTCCTGTCCTTCCATGCTTGATGCTCTGCATGTGATTTCCGCAGTATTCATTTACACACGGTTTATCACAATGAGAGATTTGGCCAAGTTTAAGCCAAATGCACTTGTTCCTTATTTAAATCATTATATATAAACAAAAATTAAATTTAAATATTTTTCTTAATTATAATAATAGAGGGATTATCCGAAATTTAACCCTCTCCCTGCTAGATTTGATGTTGACAGACTACCAGAATATAAATTTAGTGTTTTGATACAAGATCTAGCTTTAACAAATGCGGGTATAGCTAAACGTATCCGGGAAGCCAAAAAGGAATTCCATGATGATGGCGCTGCTCATGTATGGTCAACTTTCTGGATAGGACATATGGTTAATATGATGAATGACAAACGAGGAAAAGTAATTATTAATCACCTTGATAATCAAAAATATTTCATTTTAATAAAGTTTATTGTAGAGACAGATGATATTTAGATAATTCGTGAAAAGCGCAACCCAGTAAATGAACAGTCGGGAAATAATATCGTTTTATTGGATAATAAATCTAAACTTGGAATACTTACTGGCATTGATGAGCCTTACTATGTACAAGGTTATCCGGTGACTACAGTTGTCTATGGAATTTATTTGCTGAATGATAAACCTAATGTTGCGGATCTCAAACCGATGAAACGGTCAAAAATAAACTGTGTATCTGAACGGGTTAAAAAACATTTTACAAATGCGATACGTGGTAATGGCTTAACAGATTTAAGAAGTTAAAAGTAAATACATGGGCAGTAACGTTTAGACATTCTGGTGCATCTATTAAGGATGTTGCTGAACTAGAAAAGTTATTAAGATTTCCAATAACAGTAAAAACGTAAACCGGAGATATATTGTACAAACCAAAATATATAAAAAAAATGGAAACCATATGACAATCGTTGATCATAATGCAAATGCATGGACTAATGATGTAATGGTATTTCCATGAGATAGAAAAAACAGTTTTATGATGGTCATGTATTTGATTTTATCAGAAATATAACAGTGATCCTGTATCTGGTTATTTCAAAGTTCATAACACGATTGCGATCAGTTCGTCGGGCCTAACGGTGATATTTACCGTACAGAATCTCTTCATGAAGAAATGGAACATCTTGCATTGAAATATACCTCTGATAATGTTGTAGTTGGACAATTACTGAATAAGTGTTTTACCGTACCATCGGTTGCTGTCCATTTTGCCCAAGAGATAAATTCATGGAAAACAACACTGTCAGAATTCCTTGAGGATGTAAAAAAAGAAACTCGGACATACTGCACGTGAGATGACCAGGGTTGTAATAAACGGAACCTTACCAGATTTTCACCTAACAGGATTTGCTTATGTAGAATCATTCGAATTTAGAGAAGGTCTCCATGATATTACTTATGTTTAGTTTGGAATACATTTTTTTTAGAAAAATGTTGGGTTTCGATAGTACTTTTGCAGTATATGCTTGATGCTGGATTTCTAATATCGTTGAGGGTAACTGAAGTAATTATATCGTATAGTTCACAGAAGCAAGTTTAGTTACCAGAACCAGATAGATTTAGTGTCCATGAATCACTCAAGGTGGTTCATACGATTATAAACGAGTATGTACAAGACTGATTATGGACGATGCTGAACTAGATTTTATAATCGCTGATACAACGGAGAAAAGCACATTTGTAAGTCGATGTAACGCTTATTTGTCAAATGTAAGAAAACTACGTTTCATTGTGAGCTACCTTGATGGAGACTCACCACAATTTACTAGTTTAAGATCTTCGATGTTAGATTGTTGCGATAAATCTACTATCGATGATAAATAGATTACCTCGTCACGCTGTCAGAGTCGCTACGGATTCATTTTATATACTTAAAAATATAAGGATTTATTAAAACCACTACTTGGTAATGGAGAATGGGTGACATGGAGGATAAAGTATAAATATACTTATTTATTCTGAATCTGCCGATGATGAAATTAAGGAAATATATTACAGAAATAGTGATCAAATACCAAAGTCATCTGCACCATCTGTGTACTTTCCTGTGATTAGACATAAGACTGTTTATCGTAATGGGTGTGGAGGGTCAGGTAAAATAACTTGTGCGATTAACTTATTTATGAGTAATAGTTCAGATGTAATTGTTTTGACACATACACATAAACTTGCTACAGAAATAAAAGAACAAGTAAAATCATGCAAATATCATAGTTTCTTTAGATGGTACGGAGACACAAGGACTTCTGAGCAAATGGGTGAAAATGTATACCCAAGTATATTATATGGGACGAGATATGCACGGTATCGTTAGAAACAATAAAAACATTTCTTGATTGGTTGTTATTGAAAAATACTGCTGTGATTATGTGTGGCGATCATGGTCAACCACCACCACCACATCAATAGCTAAAGAATAATGCAATTATGAAGAAATATATGATCATAGAGCTACTGATGAGCTCCTGAAGGAGTATTAAATATTAATCAGACTACAGCCAGATAAAATTCAATGTGATATAATGTGTAAAGTAATTCCAGAGACAATTATGAATGATTTTTGGACTTTATGGAGACCCACTGATTCGATAGTCGCAAGTAGAAAGATAGTTCGTGATGAAATGCAAAAGAAATTATTTACGTTACATAAAGAAACATTTCCAACGTTACCTTGTATCAGCAGATACTTGCCGAGAGAATATTGAAGTTGAAATTTTATGGCTAGATACTAAAAGAGTCCGAGTAAAAAATCTTGTACTGAATGACATTGTTTTGGTTGCCATTGATGCTGTTGAGAGCGCATTGAACATGGAAAAAATCACCGTGGATGTTGGGATACGCTATAACGATTCATTCTTCACAGGGATTAACTATATCTGATACAAATATCTGGATTGCAGATGATTGCATCGAATTGTCAAACTTAGTCTATCTTGCAGTATCTCGTGTCAGAAGAATAACTCAGCTACATAGTTATTATAGATTACGTGATAACTTAGGAAATTACTAATGACGCTGCTGTAATAAAGAAAAATATAGCGAGTTATTAACAATGTGACAAAAAAGCGTGACTTGGATATTAATACTGAATTTATTATAACACTAAAACAACAACAGAATAATCATTGTGCAAGTTGTAACACAATAATGTTATGACAATATTCGAATAATAATCCAAGACAATTTACCGTAGATAGAATTAATAGTGATCTTGGTCATTCACGTGAAAATGTGATGCTGACCTGTCTTGAATGTTTCCGACGTCGGGGGACGCTGGACGCCCTGGTTCTAAATTACATAAGTGAAAGTGGTGGTAATTGTGTATCAACAGGAATTGTAATTGTTCACGCAAAAATCCACGTTGAATGGCTGTAGAATCTAGTCTGTAGATTGCAGGTGTTTCAGTGGATCTAACTACGCTAGAAATTGTATGTGTTGTCACACTTGAGATAGGGTCAGTAACTTTTTTCCCACCCTCAAGCTCCCCTGGTTCGTATAAATATCTGAGTTATATTACCTAATACTGGTTGTTCACGGCGTTGTACGTAATCGCTACATGGTATATATTTTTTGTTATTGCATTAGGTTTCACGGAGGTTGCACGAGTAATTTCATTATTTAATGCAGATGTCACACTTGGTAACCTTGCAACCCATTGACGATTTCGCTCACCCAACTTAAAGGCAGTAGATATTTCCTTCGCGTATTGATATCCGAATAATTGCTCAGCAAGTGTTCGATTAAATCATTCAACAACAATTGCTTTATCACGATAAATTTCAGTATGTCCTCGTCTGATTTTAACGTTATGGGTTTTTTTTTTCATCAAAGATAATACTGCACCAAGAAATTCTTTACCAGGATCATCCTGTAATAGCTGTGGCCATTGTAGACCACCACGTTGATAAATTCGCTCAAACACAGATTTAACTTAATATGCTGTCTTTGTTAATGATGGTTCTCCTTCTTTATACCTACTTGCAACGTCAACAACAGTCAATGAGTATTTGTACGTGCGTGACTTTCGTCCATGTATTTTAATATCATCATGTGGTAAAAACAAAATATCTGCCTGATGAAATTCATTGGGTATGCTGACATCAAAATGTGCGTAATGATTTTTTTTAGATGGTGGTAGATAAATTTGCCATATTGCCTGTCATACTAACCATGATGCAGCAGCATTACGTGAAATGTTTGGTTCTTCAGCAAGTTTACTGATTGCTGATTTACCTCTTCAATATCCTCTCGGGGAATAATAAATGGATTCCAATATAATAGTTATATAACTAATTACCTGTCCCGAGCATTATTTTACCTTTCATAGTGGATTTTATCAGAAAACTAGCGAGTTTTTCTCAGAGAGATTTATTAGGTAAAGCATTTAGCGCATCAATTAATTTCACATCTCAGAGATGCCACGGCTGAAAATCTTTACTTTTATAATCAGCATCATGAACATGACATGCTTGATCAATTTTATTTACTGGATACTCTCCTGGTCTTGGTTTATCTTGATCATCAAGTTGGATATCAAGTCGAGTTCCAGGACCACAGTAATTATATCCAGGAAGGTGTTTCTCACCAGGGTATTTGGCCCATGGAGCTCCTGGTAATTTTTCTAATGATGCTGCTATATCACCACCATGTGTTATTTGCGATGGGAAAATAAATTTATACTTTGTGTACCACATTTTGCACATTTACCCGTAATTGCGCGTCTTTTTTTGTTGTTATTGTTCTCAATCCAACGGTGGGGGTGGGTTCTCTGCACCGAACACAATATAAACTCATATTATTTATTATATGGATATAACTGACTTTTCAGTGACACGAAAGCAAGAACCAGTAAAGCATCATCCAGCTCTTCCAAATTCCATTAGAATAATTATAATAGGTCCATCTCGTTCTGGTAAAATGCAATTATTGCTTAATCTGATAATGAGGTGGATGAAGTGGGATAAATTATATTTAGTGGCACCATCTGTAGATGATCAAAGATGCTACAAAGTACTTTAAAGATTTTAATGAGAATGCAAAATTTTTTAATCAAGATGGCAACGATAGTGTTGATTTTATCACTGATATTGATTAAGACACATCCGTAGATAACTTAGATGGATTCATTAATAACCTTGTAGTATACGATGATGTAATACTGGACAAACAATCTAATCCAGTTAGAATATATTCTCGAGGTAGATATAAAACACAGACATGATTTATGTTACTCAGAGATACACACAGATACCTAAAGTGATCAGAGACAATTGTAATATTTTGGTTGTGTTTAATGGAGTAGATAATTATACTTTACAAAATATTTATTATACTTGGTGTTCGGGAGATATGGACATGATTAAATTTAAAAATTACTTTCAAAAGCACAAGCTGTTCTATTTGATATTTATAACAATAAATCTACATGACCCAAGATCAAGGTACTGTATAGGTCTGGATAAAATCTTTGGTTAATTCATAGAAGCAGGAAGGATGAATGACAACAATTATGTGACCAGACAAGTAAATTAAATCGCATAAAAATTTTAAAAAAATTATTCAATAATGGTTTAACAAAACTGAGCTAACTAAAATGATTTATTACCATTATAGACAAGTTAGAGGCACTGGTTTAACGTTATTGACAATTTTGTTTTGTGCCTCTGTAGGAACCCTTATTTTTGGTAAATAAGGTCTCAACAACTTTGTAGTGTTAACCTCCCTGCTGCTATATATTTCAATTGTTTATTAGAGGCTGGATCCTTTAAAAGATTTTTATTATATTTCCAAGAAACTTTTCGGTGTATAACGTGAAATTCAAGGGTAATAACAGACAGACCTGACCTGCATTCTCAAGCAATTTGAGTGTCAATTACTCAAATTAAAAGGCATTCCGAAATGATGAATAAGCTTACCTATTTTATTATACTGGCTTTCTCATTTGCCAAACCACATCCCACCAAAGAAAAAAAAAACCAAACAGAAACAACAACCTCCCCAACAAAACAACTATTTCATGACCTGAATATATATTGTTATCTATGTGTCTTATTTATTTTTATCACATCTCTTTCTTTTCTTGCTTTGAAAAATATGGTGAATAGACATTCTGCTGTCTGATGAAAATATGTTTAACTATACAGGTTTACCAGGTGGCAAACACAGAAGGAACCCATATCCATAATTTTGGAAAAAAATATAACTCTGTTTCAGACACATCTGGAACCATGATGGACTAGGGTACATTTATTAATTCCAGTTCAGGGTACATTTATTACTTCTGGTTCAGTATCCACAAATGGAGTCCCAGTCTATTTTTAGAACATTTTTTCCTCTCTCACTTTAGTGGTGATACAAGTGATAGTTTTAAGTATTCTTGGTATTTATTTAAAGGTCAATGTTTATTCTTTATAATATGAGAACAATGGTATAGTTGTTTGTGTGTATTTCAGCAACAGTGCACAGTCAATGATAAGACATTCATGCTGACTTGGAAGTGAAATCTGTTACCATTGCACATTGCTTTGTTTATAGTCCAGCCTAAAAGACATGATGGACAAACTATGACATGAACTTCACGTCAGTTCTTTTTTGAAGAGATTTCAGATTAACATGTTTCATTAGGATTTGCACACAGTTCAATACTTAGAATAAAATGTAGGTCCTATGTAGGAACACTAATTGTGAACTAATTCCTAGTAGTGACTATTGTTACATCAATACTGTAACTTTATTCATTGTACTCACTATTGCCCCATCAATACTGTAACTTTATTCCTTGTACTCACTATCGTCCCATCAATACTGTAACTTTATTCCTTGTACTCACTATTGCCCCATCAATACTGTAACTTTATTCCTTGTACTCACTATTGCCCCATCAATACTGTAACTTTATTCCTTGTACTCACTATCGTTACATCAATACTGTAACTTTATTCCTAGTACTCACTATCATTACATCAATACTGTAAGTTTATTCCTAGTGCTGACTTTCGTTACATTAATACTGTAACTTTATAATGAGTGTCGTACAGAAACACATAATGTGAAAAGAAACACCTAAACTTGTTACAATCCACCTAACAGTTTCAAAATGGGGCCAATTAGTATCAAACATTTTGGTCAATAGCCGGCCATAAAGTCACCATTATGATGTCACTAGGTAATTTCCAAATTTTACTCTCTTACGTTTGTTTACTGTTTCAATGTTGCTAAAAAGTTCCTTTCAAAAACTGGGAAAACTAAAATAACGAGAGATATTAAACTGTACAGTAAATAATCAAGGTAAATTCAAATTATTGAGGTTCACAATGAATCCAGCCAACATGGGTAACAGACATCTTTGCACAACACCATGATAAGGTTTATTGGCTCCTTATGTAATGGCAAAGTTTTCTTTAATATAATCTGAGATGTTGCTAAAGTGTGTACTTCGTAACATGAAAGAAATGTACATCCAAGTTATCTCTAAATAAGTGAGCATCAATAAAGAAGAATAACTTCGAGTCACCTTCAACTGACTGAAAACCTGTCACATGACTTAAGTGGATTAAACCCAGCTTGAATCACATAATGTGTGTTGGATTTTTTAGTGTAGCTTTCACAATCTGAGTCATATCACTACATTATCTGCAGTATACAGTGATGTCAAGCACTGTGGCATCATGCTGCAAACATGTAGCATCATGTCTCTCCCTTTTACATTACTATGAAACAGGGCCAACCAGTACTAACACCAACCTCTTAAAGTTGAGTGTAAAGTGAAGCAGTTGCTAGTACCATTTTTCAAGGTCTTTAGTATTAGTACAGAATATTGCCACTTTTACCTTTTACACATGAAGAGTTTATAATTATAACAACCTCCAAGCTTTTGGAAAGTTATCGATTAATGAAAATAAAGTGACAAATGATCCTTCATAAGAATTCTAAAAGGTAAATATTTTCTTAAATATTGTTAACTTCCACACAATATATAATAAAACTGTTGCTATGACATAAGCAGTTCCTTTCCATTTAATATATTTATGTTCATTGATCCACATGAACCATTTAGACCTCTTGTCCTTAGGCAAATTCTCTCTCTCTCTCTCTCTCTCTCTCTCTCTCTCTCTATATATATATATATATATATATATATATATATATATATATATATATATATATATATATATATATAAATATATATATATATATATATATATATATATATATATATATATATATATATATATATATATATATATATTATTGTTGTTGGGCTTAACGCCATTTTTCAGCACACAATAGGCTATTCATGGCAGCCAGTAATAATGGTGGAGGAAGAAACCGGGAAATCACCGGAAAGAACCACTAACCCACAAGAAGCTACTGGCAAGCTTTCTCACATATCCACATTCGCCAAATCCTAAACTCGAACTCATGCAGACATAGGTGAGATGGCAGTGATCCGTAAAGGACAGCGCTTTAGACCATATATATATATATATATATATATATATATATATATATATATATATATATATATATATATATATATATATATATATATATATATCTTCACAGAGAAAATGAAATGTGCAATGTTGTAAATGTCCAATGGGTCTCCCTGGGGTCAAGATAGGTAGTGTTTAAAGTATACGTACTATCTAACACACTGTTGGAGTGACCAACACCCACTCATCTACTGGTCACACAGGTAGGTTGTAAAGAAAAGAGGTATGAAACAGAATTTACATCCCTTATAAATAAAGATAACTTTTCTATTATCATTTTATCCTTATTCCCATATAATTTCCATATTTCTCCTTATTAACAAAGTACAACCTATTCCCCAAATTATTCCCTTTATAAATGAAAGCAACACTTCCTGCCACAAGTATAATTCCTATAACTCAATTAAGTTCAAGCAGAGAAAAAAAAAACGTTAGAAATGTGATCACTATACATGCAAACATACATGTACACTATCATCAATAAAGTGAAAAATGAGAAAAGACTGCTTCAACACATACACATCATAAACTTCTATACATTGCGTTGTACATATATTTTCACAATTTTTGAAAGTTACATTTCAGAATCATTCATTAGGCAGTATTCAAGTTATGATTAATATTGATGATGATGAATGAATTTAAATGCAAATGATTGATGGTTATGATTCTGAATGACTGGTATGACAAATCTAAAAACGAAACATTTTCAAATTAAAAACTTTTATTAGTAATTTATAAATAAGAATTTACAAGAGTAAAACAATACGTGACTGATATAAAAACTTCAATTAGCATATGATCTCAAATATTTGATGTATACAATATTTTTTATTTTATTCTGAAATATTTCATTATATAAGACTGATATCTTCTCACATCACAGTAAAAAGTACTGATATGAAAATTGTTTTAGAGGTAATGTCGTTATATGGGCTGTTAGTTTTTCTATAATACACAGATCTTGTCTGGATCATAATTAAAATTTCTTTATAAATAACCTGATGTGGTATTGAAAGTTAAAATAAAGCATGTTTGTTACAAGGAAATAAAGAAATATAATTTCAACAAAGAGAACTGACAGTATAAAAATTGCCTGTACTCAGAATATTGGTGGCACGAAATTTAACTTTGAATATACTAGCAAAAATAAATAAAACAAAGGCAGTGCATGGTATTCCAAAATTAAAGTGGGCAGGACTAGAACTATTTCAAATGAACTGGACTAGTTTTGTCTGTGGAGCCATCTAATTTGGTGATAACTAACCAGTGAAGGCTATTGAACAATGGCATTCAGAGAACAAGAGTAAAGATTAAGCACCTTTCTTTGAGTACGCATAAGTTAAGTAGGGGATGGGGAACTTTACTGCAAAATCAATTAACTTAAACAAGAGTTTCAGAATGGGACTTGTGACTAGGATGTATGAAGACTGTGAAAGTAAACTCTACTGTTTATATTGCGATATTGGGATAAACTAATGTAAGAAATCTTTAATTTATCAAAATTACGAATGTTAGTGAGATTCAATACCAACTAAGAGGTTTTGTGAAATCAGATTAAAACTTGTCTTGTGTTTTAAAAAGTACAATCTGATATAAATACTGGTATTGTACTTACTTTTACAATAATTACCGGACTTCTAACTTATAAATAACCAATTTATAATTCTTTAAGAAAAATGTTCGATTTCAATAAAGATGAAGAAAAAAGACCATATTCATATTTAAAAAATCTTAAGAGAAGGTTTTACAGTTACAATTATAATGTTTGATAAGAGAAAATGCCATTTTTGCAGTCAAAACTGACATCTGGAACAAAACATGCACTCCTGGTGCACATGCCAGTGTCATTATTAATTCTGAATCTTCTCAATTCTTTTTTATCGATAGTTATTCCTTTAATAGATAAGGGTTTTAGGGATAGGTAAAAAAGATATCAAGTGAGAGCACCAAAAGAAAAGATCATTATAAAGAATTAATTGAAATATCTCTTGTTAACTGGCTATTCTAAACGATGAACTTTAATGGCATTTAACAATGTAAAGGTAAATCTATTTGGTGATAGTGTTTGACTAAATGTAATTAACTGGGTTGTTGTATGAATAATAGTTCAATGCATGATAATTCAAAATAAAAAATATACTTGCATGAGATAATATTCAAAAATCACAATACATCTAAAGATCTTAATCTGGCTGCTGACATGCAAATAAAACCATGATATTCTTCCTCGTTATGAGTATCTGCAATCAGCTGTGGCTCTATACAGTGTACTCTTCAAACTCATAGCGGATGATGCCATCCTCATTGTGTTCTACTGGCTCTGAAAGATAAATGATGAGAAGGTCTATTTGTTGAATACATAAGTAAAAAAAGAATTGACATTAATCAACTGTGGTTGGGAACTTACTAAATGTGTATCATTTTCACATACTATCAGACAATTCCTAAGTAGTGCAAGCAGAGTGACAAATATACCATATGTGTCATGTTTTGGATTAGTTCATGCAATGAGCACTCTGACAACGCATTCTAATTAGACCTTGTCTAATTTATTTCAATCAGATTACTATAGACTGAAGTTAATATAATCAGTACATTCGAAAAGTGTATTAAGATTCTGCAAATAAATTAGTGCTTTTGTTTTGTTTATTTTATTTAAAACACCAACCCTGATACCTGATTAATTATGAAAATTACCCTCAAACCATTGTACAGAATTTGGACAATTCAAATGCAATACAAGTCTTTAAAGAAACACAAGACAAAAAATCTAAAAAATGAATTGCAAACTACAGACATTAACATTTGTGCTAGTATGATCACGTCACAATTGTCAAGAAAATTGATTTGTAAAGACAGGTGATACCCAGCTGAATAAGATTAACAATATTTGTAAAAATACAAAGTACCAATCTGAATTGTGACATTTATTTAAGTCTGTAAAACTTCATATTTTATGTCTCAATATAACCAATTCTTATGATTTTCTGTGATCTTTATAATTAAAATTTCTACTTTTTCTCAAAATTGCTTTTCATTCATTATTTAAGTTTTAGTTTTTTCTGTGACATTTAATTGACTTATGTAAGTCTTAAAACAAAGCAAACAAATTACTTAATCAGATGCATTTAAGAATGACTGCAGACAAAACATATTTACAAACTGTTCAAAGCACAATTTTATTACATAGCTTCATATTTTTGCTGTTTCCCAAAACAAAATCCAAGACCTGTAAATTGTGTAAAATTGAAAACAATATGATTTGAGGGGATTTTTCCAAGCTTTCTAATGTACAAATAATCTTTTGTCAGCAAATTCTCTACACTTTTACTTGTACCGTTTTTAATTATGTTTATGCTTTTTATTGTAGGAGGTATTTTGCACAAGTGGTTTCTTAGATATTCATGACATGTTGAAGGACATGTCCAAATACAGCACTAACATGTCAAGTAATATTGGAAGATAGTGTTAAAAAATGGAAAGAAAAAATATTTATAGTCACTTTGTATGAACAATATTTGTAGCTAACAGTTGGCATAACCCAAAATGGTCAGCAAAAGGCTAAAACTCATTGATAACTTATCCTAGTCATTTAATCACAAATTAGTGACACTTTATTTCAAATCTATTTTAAAATTATTTTTCAAATTTACTTTTGTCTCCTTAGACAAACTACTAAACTTCCACAAAAGTATATGCATAAATGTAAAAGTATTGAAACTGAAGAAACCATTTTGAAATAATAGAAGAGAAAGATGAAAACACTTAAGCAAAAGAAGTAAACATAATGAACAAGAACATGCAAGAAATAAAGAAAATCAATCAGATCTATAATTTTGTTGAATAAAACATTGATTTTGTTAAAAGGTAAATTCATTAACTGAATGAGAATAATAAGTAATCTTTTTTGTTTTCATAATTGCCATGCATCATAAAAATTATTCTGCTCACTTTGTACATTAAACATCTTCTCGCTGTGACCCCTACTGAAGTTCTTGGTTCTACAGACATAATGACCATAGTCTCCATCTCCAAAGTGACCTTTCCGGATGATCATGGACGCAAAAAGAGTATTATAGTCTTTTATCATTTCTAAATCAGAAACCAGTTCATATTTCCAGTTGGCACGGATTGGCAAATTTTCATTTAGAAACACCCATTCCAATTCTCCATCCATAGGATATGCTGTTACCATGCAGTGCAATGTCACTTCCTGTCCCAATGCGGCATTAACTGTGTTTTGGAAAACTTCAACTTCAGGTCCAACTTAAAATAAAGGTAAGCAAATAGTGAATTGTAAAAATGATTAAGATGGCTATGGATTCACTTCTTTGGATTTAACATTAGCATTTTTAAAAACTTGTCAAAAATTGTAATCGGTTTGAAAACCAAATGGCTGGTTCTCTGTCTTCATAAAAAGTAGGAAAGATATTGTACCACTTCATTGAGAACTAGTGTATTCTTGATTCCAGATATGACAGCATAAACCCACATTTATCCCTTTGTAAAACATTCTTTATAGAGACTGTAACTCCATCAAAAGATGTAAATTAAATGTCTTACATTCAATCAAGAACCAGATTCAACATTCTGGTTTAAATCTTTTGAAATACACTTAAAGCTGAACATTGCACTTATCAGAAATCATTTTTATGATTTAGCTAAAGTCAACTTAAATGTGTCATCTTGAGTTGTCAGATTACATAAAAAATAAATCAAAATATCATATTATGTGTATTTATAGCAAAGACAGGAAGACAACACAGAGCAACTGAGAAAAAGTAACAGAATAAGTACAGTTGACATGAATTCGGATCTCTCTCTGTTCTACTCCAACGGTATTTGATGCCAAGCATACATATAAGTTGTCATAGTAACGTGTGATATTATGAAGTACGAGTCTGTTTCCTTCCGCTTCACTATCTGAAAAACAATGAAAATGAAACAGAAATCAAAATGTCTTTCATAGATGTTGCATTGATGATGTTTTGACCGAACACTGAAGGCAGACCTTAGTTTCCCATATCAACCATAATAGCTTTTTAAGTATGATGGTTTATTCAAGACCTAAACATTTCTGTCTGTCTCATGCTATTAGTGGAATAACTTAGTATCAAGAGATTGTCATGGATATTCCACCTAGGCTGATTGATTCATATTTTGTGACTCAAGTCCTGGTGTTGTCACATGGTTAAGCATAACTGTTCAACAGTTATCAAGTGTTAAAGTTTTCTTGATTGTTTTCTGATTACATGCATTATTCAAATGGGAATGAGGTGTGTTGATAGATGTTGCAGTATGAATATATCCTTGTAGTTTTAAAACCACCACATAAAGAGAATATCATGAACTAGCAATTTCACTATAAGTTATAAGTCAAATGACTATATAATGTATCAAGTCAATGAATTATTTTGTGAGATAGATATGATATTAAACTGAGCTCACGACTGATGAGAGATATGCAAATCCATACTCATATTTTCATACTGATGCAGTGTTTCCTGCCAAAACTATATAAACAATATCATATATTGGATGTCAATGTCTCACCTGCTATAAAAAATGAATGATCATTTTCTCTTAGTAAAACATGCAAGCTGTTGCTACGAAATGTGCTACATGTTACTGAGTTAAAGTTGAAAGAGATTTTCATTATTTTACAGTAACAATAACGCGGGAAATGATGTAAAATTACACAGTGAGAATAAGAGAGTTAAGGAGGAAACAAGTAGCAAAAGAAAAGGACTAAAATGAGTTAAACATGTGGGTTTGAAATGTGCATGACCTCCATCTGCCAAGTAATCAATGACAATTACAAGTTGTTGCTAGCTTGCATACTTGGGGAAATGATGTGGGGAGCAATCAGGTGAATCATGCCAATTTTCTCCCATTATTATACATTTAGTGAAACATTTAATTAAGCTTGAATAGATATCTATTAAGCAACTATAAAATTGTTGCTTTATGTTGCTGGGATACAATTGAGGCCATTCAATACAATGCTCCATGTCAGATGGCTTCATGCAATATATATGAATCCTTTCTTAAGTCGGGACTTGAAAAATCAATTATCAACAATCCAGTTATCAAACGTTTTTTGTTAACTGCTAATACTATATTTGGGACTAATATATACAATGCTCCAAGTCATATGGTTTCGTATAACATCAATGACACCATTTTCAAGCTGGCATCTGAAACTGACATCCTGTCCTCTTAAGTAAGGTGTCTGTTAGGATACACAAAGCTACAAATGCAATGAGCCACATTACAGCAAACTATAGCTGGTTCCAAGGTATGTATTGGGAAACTTTGTGATAGTGTAAGCAAGGCAATTACTGATTAAGGATTGCATGCATGGTTCTTTTTTTGATATAAATACTATGTTTTCTGTTCTTTTTTATTGTTATTATCAGTGATTGGAATGCAATTTTTTAAATAAAAAGACAAGCTTTGAATTGTCATTTGCCTGATATGCGGGGAGGAGGGACAGGGTGTTTAAGGCAAGGGGATAAAGGAGGCAAAGCATAAAGGCAGCTTACTGTAGGAAACATTCTGGCTGTTATGCTTCCGTTGCAGAATGGTGTTAGTTCAATTTATTTTGTTATGTATATTTAATTAAAATTATGTGTTTCAAGTTTCTTCGTGAATAAAGGTAGAAGTTTTGGCCTACCTGAGTATTGTGAAACAAAGACTACCACAGTTTTGTCATGGTTATAAGAGGAAAACAAAATGTTTACTGATTTTGAAGTTGAAGGCCTGACCTTGCTTATGAATTGATTCATTTTTCTTTAAGAAATGATCAGTTTTCCAGAACATTCTGTTGTGCATTGTGTCAGGTGACTGTTTGTACACAAGGAGACTAAGTAAACATTTATTCACTCCTGTTTCATATCTGCCATTGGGATCGAGTCTAGGATTCGGCGAATGTGGATATGTGAGAAAGCTTGCCAGTAGCTTTTCGTGGGTTGGTGGTTCTTTCTGGTGATTTCCCGGTTTCTTCCTCCACCATTAATACTGGCCGCCATGAATAGACTATCGTGTGCTGAAAAATGGCGTTAAGCCTAACAACAACAAATACCTGCCATTATGAATCTATCATCAGTTCTGTTAGTTAAGATACAATTTGAGAGGAATCATTTACCAAATTATTCAGTAGAATTACAGAGTGCTTATTGACTTTTTGGTCTAAAGCACTACTTTGGAATTATTGTGAATTCAAACACATTCTGGATTATATCATCTGATGTATCAAGACATCTGGCACATGAGCACATTCAAGATTACTGAAATTCATTTGGAACATTGCATACTTTTGGACTTGTTATAAAATGTTTTTTTTTGAATTTTTACTTTTTGTTATAGGGAAAAAAAAATTACATGTTCAATTTTACTAAACATGTTGGTTTTGCTTCTTTCTATTACTTAGTTTATGACATTAAATTCATAACAGTTTGAATAAACTAAACACATATTATTCCTAGATGTGGAGGAGTATAGATAATATTTTTAAGATGTCTAACAAGAAATCCATATTGAGGGTCAATTTGCATCATTTTCTATAAGACCAACTAGACACCTAACTTTTCTAATGAAAATCC
Organism: Potamilus streckersoni; assembly: GCA_016746295.1. Taxonomy (NCBI): domain Eukaryota; kingdom Metazoa; phylum Mollusca; class Bivalvia; order Unionida; family Unionidae; genus Potamilus; species Potamilus streckersoni. The sequence continues at coordinate 3,499,344 of JAEAOA010000884.1, read as the reverse complement.
AATGTCAAAAAGACTTTGTATTTAAGAGCAGCAGAAATAAAAATGTTTTCAAGATGGCTAATATTAGGAATCAGATTGGCAATATTTTAATTTCTGATCAACAAAACATTATAAGAAGTCATCTAGTGAAATCCACTTGTCAATATGACTTTATGGACAAGAGGAGTAGTGCTAAGATTTTCAAGATGGCTTCTGTAGTGGCAATATTCGAAATCAGATCAGCAACATTTTCATTTAGAACCAATTAGACTTCATTAGAAGTCTTTCAGTCAAAGCCCAATGTTCATACATCATCCATTTAGAAGGATTAGTGCAAACAAAATCTGGTGGCCATATTAGACATCAGATTAGAATGGATCATTTTCATTTAGGACCAATTAAACACTGTAAAAAGACTTCTGATGAAAATTCAGGAGGAGTAGCATTTCAAGATGGTTGCCCTTAGCAGATATATTCGAAATGAGATCATCACCATTTTCACTTAAGACCAACTAGGCATCACAAAACATAGTTTAGCGAAAACCCCATTTGATATGACCATCCCTTCAAGAGAAATAGAAATAACAATATTTTCAAAATGGCTGCTGTAATGGCCATACTGGATGTCAAAGCTAGCTAAACCATTTTCATTTATGAACAACTAGACCATGGAATGAATGTGTATGGAAAGTTTCATGGCAATCTTCCCAGCAATAAGAGAAACAGTGATAACAAACTCGTGCTAATTGGTGGACAGACGACAGATGAAGGAGGAGAGACCATCCTATAAGCACTTCTGGTTTATGACCAGTAGAGTTAATCAATTGCCTACTTTATAATATTCCATTTTTTCTTAATTCCTGGATATTTCTTTTATGTTGATACGTAAATAAAACATATACAGTTTGAAATGTGAAATAACAATTGGTGATTTGGTTACTCTGCTTAAAGGAAACTGACAAAGAAAGCACAGTCCAAAACATTGTAAATGCTAACAGGTTTAGCCAAGTTTATCATCTTTTGAATTGAAATAAATCAAAATTCTGACTTCTGAGTACATTGAACCTGCTTAAATGTAAGGCAGTATATTCTTCCTACTTCTGTCTTTCTTTTTCTGTCTCTCTCAAAACGTTTGAATTTAAAAATGTTGCCAACCGATATCTGGAATGCAAAGAGTGAACTTTCATTGCTCAGCATTGTATGTAGTCAGGACAAGATGTTGTATTTATCATCAGGTCGAGCAAAACTATTTCCTAACAACTTAAATACCCTTTTACTTCTTAATTGCTTACTTTTAATGACACCAAAGAGAACTAAAGTTTATAACATATAAATTACAACCAGATAATGCAAATTAACATTTACTTTTCTTTAGGCTGAAAAATGTGCCTAAAGTGTCTCAAAGACAGTGCTTATGTTTTAAATGCTTTAAGAACATTAATGACTAAATTATTATGAAGAATCAAGTTTTGTCTCTATTTGTAACTTTCTTATTTTTAGTTACTTTTGAATTGTGCTGTTGACGTTTACTTGATATAATACACGATCATTAAGCAGGGTTACCAACCTTGCCCTATTCCGTCAGTCTGATGCGGAGATTTGAAGAACCAGCGTACAATTGGAGTCGGGGAACCAGTTGCATTGCACCATAAAGTGCCAGTGTCTCCTTCGTTAAATGTTGTTTCATGTGTCTCATGTATCATTGGTGGAGCTGCAAAATAAGTTATAAAAATGACCCCATATACTTAAGTGCATCAGTGTAACTATTTGTGCTTTTAGCATGATTCACTCTTGGTCAAAGAAGGTAATTGCATTACAACACACAGAGGATATTTTAGTCTTTTTAAATTCAATTTGGAACAATGAATACTTTTAATTTAGAGATCATTCTGAGGAAAGACCTAAACAGCTATGTTCCTCCCCATTACCAGTCATCTACACACATACACATACACACACACAAGGAAAATAAAAACTCATTTTATACAATGATATAAATGTATGTGATTACCTTTGCCCTTAGAAACACACAGGTTTTCTCTCTCTCTCTCTCTCTCTCTCTCTCTCTCTCTCTCTCTCTCTCTCTCTCTCTCACACACACACACACACACACACACACACATACATAAACACACACATTGACAGAAAAGAGGGTATAATCACTTTCAACTATGAGGTCGATCTGCTCTATGACATCTTTCCCAACCCTACACGAGTAATCACCAGCATCCCCTAATTGTACTTGCTCTATATGCAGGTTCCACTCCCCACTATAAGGCTGCATGATGCTCATCCGCTTCTTCAAGGGGGCCACAACGTGCAGTGAAATGCTTATAACGGTATTGGGGTTTTTGAACCATCTCACCTATTACCATAACAGAAATTGCACAGACGATGTAAGATATATGAAACGAGTTCAATATTTTTGTAAGTCACTGCCAGCAAAGTTCTGAATATAAAAGTCTTTAAAAATATCATCTGAATAAAACACAAATTTAAGATTCTATTTATATTATGACAACCATTGATATACTGCAGTAGAATGAAGCTGACGTGCGTTTGTATGCCTTGAACATAATGCCCTGTACTTTAATAATGTCTCTGTATGTAAAATAAATAAAATTATCGTATGACCTTTCTGATATGATGTTATATAAAACCTTCCATACTTTATTTACATGGTGTGGTTTTTCCTCCAAAAGCCTGTGTTAACAAAGATATATAATTCTACCCAACCTGAATGGGTCAAATTCCTTTATATTGTTTTCCTCTGCATGATTGATAAATTAAATTGCTGACAGAACAGTTAAATAAAACAAAAACAAGTAAATAAACAACAAATCATTAATAACACTCACACTAATTTTTTTAATCTTTAAACCACGATACAGTGGAAACATGACGCTGATATATATTTGGATGCCTCGAACATAACGGTCCAGGCTTTTTTTTAAAAAAAAACATTTCCTGACATTTATGATATAGTGCTTTCTTGGGGTCAGTCGGTATAGGTTATTAACTGAGTATTGACAACAAATTAGACCCCAGGAAATGTAGCGAAAGACACCCGAGCTTACGAGGGCATTTTTGCATAATTATGTTCAGTCAATAACCTCTTCTCATTACATATTTAAAAACAACCATATTAATTATTCAGTTACGTTATTGCAATAATACAGGTGGAAAAATAAACGCTTCAATAAAATTTTAAGTGTAGTTTCTTTTAGGAATGGAACCTGAACAGCGCGAAGTAATAGGCATTAGTCTGCTGTTATAAAAAGTGCGCGCATACATTGGGTTACTGTCATTCAACTCTGAAAGAAACTAAGTTCAATAATAAGGATGGAATGTTATGTACCAACGAAACATAATGAAATAATGATATTTGGAAAAATATGTAACACATCAATGAAATTTTAAGACACCATTATGAACAGAAAAGAAAAAAAAATTCTGTCTAATGTTATCGTTCTGTCTCTGTGCAGCTGTCTTCGTGGCAGGACAGTTTGAAAGTGCAGTGTGTCACGAATATTGCCATTGGTTTGGGATAGAACCACCAAAAAGGGTACTGATTCAGTTTTGAGGAACTTCTGATTGATTAAATATCCGGTACAAGATAAATGAATATCATTCAGAGTGATTTCTAGTGCACTGTTTACGTCAAAGAGAAGCTTTTCAGTCATAAAGTGTATCAATGCGCTCTCTCTCTCTCTCTCTCTCTCTCTCTCTCTCTCTCTCTCTCTCTCTCTCTCTCTCTCTCACAGAAAAAGAATGACAATGCAGCATCAAGAAATATTATCTGACGTTGTGCGAAATATAATAATCTCTAAAGGCAATCGTAAGAGTATTGGTTTTTATTTATGTATTGAAAACAATGTACCCATGGTCATATGGCACGGATTGTCTGAGCTTGCGAAGGCATTCTATGCGACATTAATGAAGACCCAATATTTCTTTTAATATTTAGTCAAAACCAGTTTTTATTATATACTTAAAACAAGCAGATTAATCATTCTGATATGTTATTGGAATAACACAATGAAATAAAAAGATATTTCAATATTTTATTTGACATTTTACATGTTGTTCAATTCATTAATGAAAACTGCGTTAATAAGCGCTTCTTTACTGCTATAGAAGCGCACGTCATCTTTATTCAGCAGTTATCTATTTACAAACACGTTGACGGAGTCACACACGACTATTAAGAAATGGGTGGTGTGTGTTGAAATAGAAAGAAAAGTCGGTAACAATAGTTTAGTCAGAATAGTAATAATAAGAAAGGCAGAAATAAGTAAAAGAGTGTCAGTGTACGTTTTTGTCCCTTCATATTTAGACCAATCGGCTACCGTAGTGACAATGAGATAATAAACCTGAACCAGCATATCTCTGAAAATCACTAGGTCTTACTTGTGGCTGACTAGTTCATTAGAATGTTATTTTGGAAAACTCCTGCTTGTGAGATACCAAGTCAGGAACTTCTGCCGATAGTAATTTGTTAATCTGTTAACGACACCATGTTAGTTAAAGAGGATTGAAGCTAAATAGCCAAAGAAATAACAACAAAATGTTGATATTTGGAGAACGTGAAACAAAACATTAATGAAATTAAATATACCATTAGGAAAAGATGCGTCAAAAATATTTGATCAAAGGTATCGTTATTGTCTCAACCATATTGATCGTATATTTTAGTCCATCGGTCTTGGAAAATACTTCAAAGAAAAGATATAAATTCATTTTGGGGTTGGTTGTGATTCATTGAATTTCGAGTAAAGATAAAACAATGTCATTCATAGTGGATGCAAGTGTATTGTTTACGTGCTCTCTCTCTCTCTCTCTCTCTCTCTCTCTCTCTCTCTCTCTCTCTCTCTCTCTCTCTCTCTCTCTCTCTCTCTCTCTCTCTCTCGTACTAACAGCCGCAACTAGCGACTTCTAGCTGTCCGTACACTTTCAGTAGTTTTATAAATTATTTTTTTTATATATTTTCTTTGGAATTTAAATATTTGGATGCATTTTTTCCCCTTAATTTGTATGCGAGATGGTTTATTATAGGTGATAAATATATTCATTCTCCAACACTGGTGGCAGGTAGAAAGGTTTCTGACTTTGTTGACATCTGACGGCCAGCTAATTTATAACGTGGATCAGTTCTCCACGCCGCTCTCACTAGCCGAATCCATAAGCAGCACTCCGTGCAAAAGCCGCGAAATGAGCCACTTTATGATTCACTTCATAAATAATCATATTAATTTAACATTGTTGTCATACGTCAAAGCCCAGCGGTATTAACTGGAGTTAATTAAGAATAATTCCTTTTATTTTTAATTGACTGCGTTTTCTACATTCTGATTGGATGTAAACGGTCACGTGATACCGACCCAGCATTTTTTTTACACATTGATAATTCAGCAAAGTTTTTTTTTGTTCCTTGTTTCCCGATTACTTGATGTATAATTTTATCTATATCAACGCCTTACACCCTAATAATAACAACAAGCTAATATCCACCCACTCGTTATTTCAAATAAAAAATGACAAGTCACAGATAAAAATCGACCAATAGGCCTGGAAGTTACAACAATGTAACTGCACAGACATTCCTGCACTCCAACACTTATCCCTTTTGCCGAAGAAGTCATATGGCAGGCTTTCGAAACCAGTCTTCAGAAATTATTGCATTTGACCGTGACAACATATTACAGCATCGGTTATTGACGGGAAATACAAAGGATATTCCGATTGCATATTTACCAGGTTAAGTCGCGATTTAGCGATTGAAAACGATGTTAGAAAAGATTCATTCAATGAAAGAGCCAATCACTGAAGCAATCATGATCAAATGACATTCACTCTGAAGTAGACTGGCAGTTGATTATTGGAACGTTTACAGGAGTGTAGAAGACACGAAGCAACGGATAAACTTTTCGCAAAATTGGTCCTTCAGAATCAGTAAGGTTACTTAACTGGTAATGGGTGTAAGTCGTAGAGTGCCTTCGTTATACTGGAGTACGTTATGTGTAACTGAATGCACATATAGGATCGGAAAATTAGACCAGAGTCATTCGAGGGGTCAGATTGTGACCGACAGCAACATCTAAAAACGAAAATGTCGCCCACAAAGACCACATTTTAAGGAATTTTCTGGTGCATCTTCTCATAAGCGTACATTCAATTTCCTCCGATATACTGAGTCATTTTTCCCAACTCTTATGAATATTTGTTTGTCGTATAAATATTTTTTGGCTCCATAACATTCCATTCTCTTAAGCAAGCTAAGTTTTGTTCATTGCTGACGAGCGCTTTCATAGAAGTAAATTAATGTATATTAATGCGCGGTGCGCAGGCTAAATTCATAAATTAAACAAGATATAAAATATCAAATAAAACAATATAATTTAATATAACTGAATGATTAATATGCTTTTTATTAGGTATATAAGAAAAGGTCGGGTATCCTTTGCCACATGCACTCTCGAGCAACATTTTTCAATACTCAGTCAATATCCTATGCCTGCTATCTGACGATTTACTATCCCATGTTAGATATTATCCCTATGCCGAGCAACTCAGAGGTTACGTCTGTGTGTTAAGAGTAGCAAAATGGTTCCAAACTTTTGTTCTATTCCATCATTTATTTTTAGGACTTACTGAAGTTATTTAATATATCTCTTGATTGTTATTTAAATTTAGTTAAATTCTTCATAAACAGAATATGCTGATACGTCTTTCTGCAATACTTAAAATATGACATGCTTATTGGAGCATTTCCTTTGTCAAATCTTCAATTTCGGAGACGCGTAGTTTTGTACGATACTAAATCTTCAATTTTGGAGGTAAGTAAACATTGCATGTAGTTCTCAATCCCATGTCTAAATAGAAGTAATTGGTTTTGAAAACCACTGGATCTATGAAGTTTGCCATAAGTAGTTCACTGAATACGGTCACGTGTTTACAATACAAGGAAGCTGTTAATATTTTATTTAAGTATGGTCAATACTGCTGGACACTGACAGCAGTAACAACATTAACTTAATAATAATATTTAGCAGTATATAATGGCTATGGATATCGTAAGACATCATTCAAACGAAGTTCCATAAATCCTTTTCATATATTTATTTAATGAAAAGTGATTATTGGTATAAAAAGAGGAAATGGCAAAACAGCAGTTTACCGTATTATCGCCTGAATTTTGCACATTGCATGGCAAAATGGCACGTCCATTAACCGCAACCTTGACCAACACCCCATTTGTACCACTCAAGATGGACCCTGAAACAGGCATTTTCCTTTCATATTGACAGTTTTATTAACAAGAAAATGAAATACATTTCAAAGTTTAACTAATCCCTAAATAATAAATTCTAAAAACTTATTATTAAACCTAAACCCCTTTAAGGAAAAAAACGACCAAATATTCGGTCACAAATTTCATTATTTCACGCAATGGAATACAATAAAACTGAAACTTGCTCAAAACGTGACCATCTAGTTATCAGATCCAACTTAAAAAGCCGATCTGGAAATAGCTTTAAACTTGTGCTCCCCCGTCCATCCGTCCGTTGCGGTCGCTTACTCTCTACGCAAGCAATCCGTATGGAGTACTGAGGATAGTTAACTTCTTACTCTCGAGATCTGGATACCGGGGAGCACCCTTGAAAGCGGTGCCAGCACAGCATAAAGTCGTTTGATCTACTAAGCTAACAATGCAGAGAAAGTTAAAATACCAATACCGCTTCTGTATGTTGGGGGAAATGTTGAAATCGCACAAAATTCACTAGCTTTGCCTGCCATTCAAATACAAATAGGAATTTTCAGTGTAGGCTATGGTATTCAAAAGCACTCATGAAATTTGAAACTATTAAAAAAGCAGAAACAGTTATTGGCTCATATTTTTATAATTTAATTTTGAAGTTCAAGAAGTGAAAAAAACCAAATAGGGTTAGAAATTTTCTAGAAAATATACATCATATAAGGTCTAGTTCAGTACTCTCAAACCCAAATAAACTCCATCATTAAGTTTTCATTCTGTTGGGTAGTCTCAAACCCAAATAAGTACCATCATTTTAAGATTTCATAATGTTGGGTGCTCTCAACCCCCCCCCAAGCCCCATCAATCAGATGTCTAAAGAAAAGTGTGGTTTCTTTGTAACTTCTTTTCGGCAGACATGTTTATCTTTCTGTAGCAAGGATTACCAGTGTAGAAAAAAAAATCAATGGAAAACGTCTTAAAAATCCAAGCAAGTGCAAATATGTGAAACTCCGGGACTGAACCTTAAGTAAATGTTGACAATTTGCTCAATCAGCTTTCTTGTTTTGTGCATGATGTATATAAATTTTGAAATAAAGTACATTAATACTGATCTTATCTGTCAACATTTGCTCAACAAATTTTTCTCTTCTGCATATCATACTGTCTGACTTGGAAGCAAATAAAACCTATGTATTAATCTTGATGTTATTTATCCACATTTTCTCAACCAATTTACTCTTCCATCTTATAATGTATAAATTTAGGAAATGATGAATCATCAATACTGATATTATGTATCGACATGCTAACTGCGCATGCTTAATCTTTTCATGCATCATGCCTCAAGGAAATACTGAGTCTAAAATTCACCTGCCGGGAGGAAGGGAATTAAAAGTGTAGGACTTGGAAATTAAACCAATTTAAATTTTTAACTGCTGGACTCAGTCAAAGACCTATATAGCAACAATCTTTTTCTAAAATTAATTTATAATAAAATTATGGGAAACAGAATAGTGAAAAGGCAGATTCGCGTGTTCTATATACTGGTGTAAGACGAATTAGTTTGCCCTTCGTATGATCTTTTACATACCAGTTAATAATTTCGGATTTAGAAATGATATTTAAGGAAGCCTTGTGACCCTTTATTTAGCATGAAACTGTTTGCTATGTTGAAGAATGCCGTGTATATTTTAAAATAGCTAACATTTCATTACCATATGGTACGAACGTGGATGTTGGGATTATGTGAGACTTAGGTACTGATAAATACTGTTCAATGAACGAAATATATAGTAACTGGTTGTACGGACTGTATAGCTGCTTGCTATTTCAATTCTTTAGCTCTACAATAAAAACTATAAAATAATAACAACCGTTGATCTTTTATGGATCCAGGAGTTTTGGAGCAACATTAAAGACCGTGAAAGGCATAAGACACATTTGTTTACAAATGTAAGAATGTAGAGAAAGTTAATATACATATACATAACTCTCACCTAAGTGTGATCACTACCAAAAAAAAAATTGAATCGACCATCCATTCTAAAAGAATAGCCATAAAAAGATTATCAAAATGGCTGCTGTAGCAGCCATATTAGATGTCAGGTCGGCACCATGTTTATTATCAACAACTGAAAAACAATCGTCAGTATAACTATGTTTAGGAGGCGTTGTGATAAAATTGTCAAGGTGGTTGACAATGCGACCGTACTGGACTTCAGACCGGCATCAATTTTACTTAGGCCAACGAAATATCTTTTAGTGAAAACCCAACGTTGATACGACGATTCATGTAGGAGCAGTACCGATGATATGATTTTCAAGATGACTGCTGTGATGCTTATATTGGACCCAGCACCATTTTCAGGATAGACTAAGCAGACATCACAAGACGTATCTTAGTGAAAACTCATTGCTGATATTATCATCCAGTTAATAAAAGCAGCGATAACAAGGTTTGCAAAATCGCTGCTGTGACAGTCATATCATACATCAGATTGGCACCTTTTTCATTTAGGTCCAAGCAGACATCATAGGAAGTCCTTTAGTGAAAATTCCACGCTGATATGACCATATTCTTAAAGTGTAGCGATAATATGTATTCAAGATGGCCGCTATTGTGGCCATACTGGACCCCCGTCAGCAATATTCTCAATTATGACCAACTGGACATCATACAAGTTCTTTTAGTGAAAACTCCCTATTGATATGACGATCCGTCATGGTGAAGTACTGATAACAAAACTTTCAAAACTGTTTGCGTGCCGGTCACATCCAATCGACACCATTTTCATTTATGTCCAAGTAGACATTATACTTAATCTTTTAGTAAAAAACCCATGTTTATATGACCTACCATTCAGAAATAGTAGAGATAGCAGATTTTCATGATGGCCACTATATCAGCCATATTGGAGGTGTGAGCAGCACCATTTTCAATTGGACCACCTAGATCATGCCATTATGTGCTTATAAAGTTCATGGCAATTAGTTTAGGCTTATTAGCGATAGCAAACTTCTGCCCACGGATGGACCGACTTCGGACGGAGTACGACAGACAATGGACCATCCTGTAAGCTCTTCTGGTCTATAATAAGTTCGTAAAAATTTCATGTAGTTTCGTATCTTACTTTTGTATCCTGTCGAGCTGCTGGCAAGTGGACAAGAAATATTTTGCCAGTAACAAAGACGCTATCCTCATATGACAAAGAAAAGAATAGTGGTGTATATATATATATATATATATATATATATATATATATATATATATATATATATATATATATATATATATATATATATATATATATATATATATGTGTGTGTGTGTGTGTGTGTGTATGTGTGTGACCTGCTTTAGTATTTTATTTGTCACTAAATTTGTACCAGATTCAATGATAAATAAATACTGATCAAATTACACGCCCAGATTCACAGCTATTGACTAAGTATTTGGGTATTCCCCAATATAAAGGTCAATTATAAAACTACTTTGTGGCCAGAAAATGAAAAAAAAAAATCCAACAGATCGCTATCAGATGTTCTTACTTACCGATCAGAAAACAAGCGAGGAAGGTAGACATCGTCCGCAGAAAAAAATTGGCTTAGCTTCCCTCAGGCTACAATTATCGTTACCTACGGAAACAGTGAAAACACATAACCAAACTGCATACATAGTTCTCATACTACGATCTTCGGCCAGCTTGCTGAAGGAATGTGGAAGTTCACATTTTGTTAAATTTGGCGTTGTAGCAGACAAAAGTTGATCCAACGAAAAAGGTGTTTATATGAGTTTAGCGCCATTTTTTTTCAGCGCAAGATAGGCTATACATGTATATGACAGTATATTTGTTAGAACCCCGGAAAACCCCGAGAAGAACCACCGACCCACGGGAAATTACAAGCAAGCTTTCTCACATACCCGCTTTAGCCGAGGCCTAGACATTTACCCTAGGCTGACAGAGATGTGATGCCCCGGGGCAACCCAAAGAAAAAATGTAGAAGTTGACATTTCAATGTCGCATGTAGATAATTGCAATTTCGCATTTTGAATCAAACCATTTGCTTTAAAAGTTCCATTTTCTATGTGCAGGTTTCAGGTTTTGTCTTTTGAATTACACAGCTCTGGATGAACGTGTCATCTGTTGAATTTTATCTTTAATTAGCGGTGGTTGAAAGTATGCCTGGATTGTTAATTTTTATGTATGCTCGAATGAATTGTTAATTTTTATATATGCTGGAATGATATGTGCGTGTTATAATGTTACATTACTCGATGAGACAGCAGTTATAAGTAGTATAAAGTAATAAGATATATTATGTGTTTATTGAAAGAAAATGTATGCATCCACGGATGTAAAATTGCGATTATCAGGTCGAGAATTACGATTAAATTACTCGTTGAAGGTCGCTTTCGTGAAACGGCCGCGTTTTGTTTTAAATATGGAAGTTCTCAGTTTATTGTTTTTTTATGATGAGTTCTGATGACCGGCATTATAAAATAAAAATTGCAAGAAAAAAAAAACAACAATAAAAACACCCCACCCATCCCAAAAAAACTCCAAATGCACATTGGAAGTGTAAAAACCGCTGTGTAATTCAATAGAATTAAGTTAAATAGTCAGCATAATGAAATACGACTTTCAACACAAACAATTTTATTCAACGCGTGAAATTCAGATTCTCAACACAAAACAATAAACTTTAACCACCATTTTGTAATTCAACACATAAGATCTAAAAGCGTGGGAAAGGAAATGGAATATTTGACTTATGCTGCTTAATTAATGAGATAAAAAATAAAACGTCCAGACAGAAAATGAAACTTCCAACACAAAATAATTTGATGGAACATGTGAAAATGAAATTCTCGGCATATATCATTGAAATTTCAACTTACTGGAAAAAACAATTTACAACAGCGCCTCATAAACACACACACACACACACACACACACACACACACACACACACATATATATATATAAACTCTAATAATCAATATTTATAACTATTGATATTATATGTTATTATTGCATAAATTATATAATTATGAAAAAGATGGAATACATGTGGGTTTGTTCGTTTTGATATATGTATTAATCTCATTAAGCCTTTTGATACTTCCACGATTACTGCCTTACGTGTGTATTTTATCAGACTATATGAAAATAGGGAATACTAAATGTCTTTGTCGATATGATAATGTGACAAGGATATGATGCCTTAGAGCTTTATATTTTTTGGTATAATAATGTTTTTAGCTGTTTGGTAATGCCATCATGTAAAGTAGTGACTACCTAATGTGGACACAGGATTTAAAAATTAATCTTGATTTAAACTACGACATATTTAGTTCACAAACGCAAATGATGGACTTAAAAGACATAATCACTGGCTTAATTATTTCATTCAGTAGTTTTATATAAAGAGAGCAGATATTATACTTGCTTGTTATCTGATGTCGTATGGACCAAATACAAGGTATAAAGTCCAAAGTAGCATGATGAATCTCAGTGTGTCGATTCAAACATGAATAATTTTATGATTTTTTTTAAATTCAGTACATTTTCATAATGTTACGGAAAGAAAAAAAAACTAATTCATGTGTTGGTAGCTGATTACATATGAAATACATTAAATGTGTAGTGTCTGCTATACTTACTTGAAGTCATATGGAGGGTATATACACAGCATAATGATCAAAATGGGTATATAAGTATTAAGTCGACCCTGATTCTAAGAATGAATAAGCTCGCCGTGAACACAGTTCACATGGAGTAGTGTGATCGAAAGGTGCATATTACTGAAACAATGAGATTAAAAATGATTGAAACGATATGTGAATATTTAAGTTTTGAAAGTCAAAGCACCTGTCACATTGAAAAAAAAATACTCGACTGTTCTTGCAACTATGAGATGTATTTCCAGGTTTGTATGTTGAGATATACTCTAAGATAAAGCGTGCGGTCATATATCTGAAAATCCATGTATGATTTAAAACACCAAAATTAAAATCGATCACAACATGCGTTCTATTTGTAAAAGCTTACCTCTTTAGTATCGAGCGTGATTCACTCTGCTTCGGCAATACGACAAAAAATGGGCTTAATAACAATGGACATAGGACGGAAGTTACTCATTAGCTAATTCAACCTAATTTCAAGGTGCGTTAATTGTTGTGTTTGCGCCGGTGTAGTAAGCGGAAGACGTGTGATAGTAAACATTCTAAAACCGGAATGATCAGTTTAATAAACTCCTATCAAATAATATAGAAAAGAACGTTTCAGCCAAATCTGGGCATCAAGCTGACCATATGAAATGTAAAAACATTAATTACACATACCTGCAATTAAGAAAACCGACTCGCATTTAATATTAAAACAAGTAAAATGTATATAAAACAAGCTTGTAAACATTTCTTAATGTTATCTTTCTGTAGTTTTACCGTCAGTTTGCAATATATTTAATGGACAGTGATAATCTGAACAAATAAAATTTGAAACTGGATGCAGGAATTCAAAATAAATTGTAAATAAAATCCGGCTGCAAGTCAAGTCTGTGTGTAATGTTTGCCTTACAAACATTCAACAGCAGCAACGTACAATCTTGCTCTTTTCACTGTATTACTTCATTGTGTCGTCCATGCACATATCTACAGCAAACAGCATGCAGATTTGTTAGAGTTATTGCGTTTTTGTTTTGTTAGTGTTTTGTTCTGGTTTCGTCATTTGTGTTTGTTTTTTTGTGTGGGGTGCCCTTGAAAATCGATAGTTGTCCGTTTTTCTTTCTTTCACACACACACACACACACACACACACACACACACACACACACACACACACACACACACACTTTCTTCCTAGCACAGGACGAATGGGGATGATGAAAATATCTACTACTTACTTGTGTGTAACTAGAGAACAAATCAAGATTAGAAAAGACATAGTCCGATAAAATACAAATTCCCTTTGTTTTTATGTTTCAATACTTTATGCTTTTCTTTTATTTAAAGGACACAGTTTATAACAGGACAGTAATTGTTAAAAAGAATTATAACACAGTCAGAGCCGGATCAGGTTAAGTGTTGGGTAAGGGGGGGTGTTTAAAAATTTTAAAAGGGCTGACATTCCTCGAAATGACACCAAAGCAACATTATATTAACCCAAAGTGTCCATAATACCCAATGTACGTGCGCAAGAATGAAACGATGGTCAAATTTCAACTGACAATTGACTGTACGCTTTTGTGCTTAGGTTTTCACTAGCCAAGGGGCGTACGGAAATCCAGTCCCCTCCTCCATCCGGCTATGAAGAGAAACATTTCATTTTATGATATTGGTGGGAAGGTGCATATATATATATATATATATATATATATATATATATATATATATATATATATATATATATATATATATATATATATATATATGAGGAAATTTTACATTTTAAGCTCCTGCATTTTAAACGTCTCCAGCGTATAAGTTTAGCGATCTAATTGTAAAGTGAAGTTACTAAAGGTAACGTTCCACGCTACTTATAGTTGTTTGTTTTTTAGGTTTATTTTAGCAACCCGCCACCCACCTCCAAAGATACCCTCTTGACCTTTTATAGAAAAACGATCAAGAGCATTACAAAACTATGTGAGTGAAACAAACACAATACTTATATCCATTAGACGGAAACGATTGTGTTAGTCACAAAGTAAACTTAGTCATACCAATTAATAAAATGGATCGGAAATTAGATGGAAAATATTTTGCTAGCCACTAAGCGTGCTTAAACATACTTACGAATGATGAGGATCGGAAATTTCAATTTCTGGTAAGGAATACCAAATCACATAGTCTAGATAAATAAAGTGCTCCTAAAAATTTCCTGTTATAGACGTAGATCAGTTACGGGTCGATGGAAGGTTTATTAGGATTAAGGATTAGTGAAGGTTTGAAGCAACATTCAAGAAGTGTTGGGGTGAGAGTGGGGGTTCCAACTTTTTTTCCCCACAAAGATATTACTGTAAATTTTAATTTGCTCACACAATTCATTTACTGGTCTAAAACCTATATACCAATACATTAACTCTGTATGGCTTTCAATCGTTATAAAAAGCATATCCATTTTAAACAGACGCGCTGTGTATCTCAGCTTGATTTGCATGATTGGCGTGGTTTAGATTTTTTTAACGTAGTTTTAACAATTTTTCAGTCATAGCGATATGATGTCTGCATTATGGCAGTTTTTAGTAAGGTGTTAGCACTGGGGCATCATGCAGCAGACACGTAGCATAATGTATAATGTCCCGCCTAGTCACATTGTCCTGACACCAGGCTGACCAGTCCTATCACTAATCTCTTTATGCTGAGCGCAAAGCGAAGCTACAGTTTTAACACCATTTTTGTAAGTCTTTGGCCTGACTTGGCTGGGATTAGAACCTACGCCTCCCGCATCCAAGGCGGACGCTCTAACCATTTTGCCACTAGAGCGGTAGCTTGATGTAAACTACATTTTATTCAAAATTTTACAAAGTGGAATTACCCTACTTCTGCATATATAATTCACCTTGGGAGAGTATCTGTGTATGTGTGTTTGTGTGTGTGTGTGTGTTTATATAATGAATCTTACTGGATACACCGCCTTAGATAATTGAAACCAAGTGGTTTAAAACAAAAAGTCTAAAAAAAGACAGCCTTGCACACATTAAAATATTTACTTTTTTGCAGCCGACACATTTTCTTTTAATTTTTTTTCTTTCTAAATTTGCTTAATTTCCTATCATTACTGCTTTGTCAATGAAATATCCTGGATATGATTTGCGCTTACATAAATTTACATGAAACAAAATGTCATTATGGTTCGTCGATTTCTAGATCAACAAAAATATTGTCAATTTCCGTAACAAGTTGAAATAAACTAGTTAAAACAAAATAAATATAAAGGTTTAATTCCTGTTGAAACTGCCATATAAAGTTTTGCAAACAACGGTTTTGTGTTTTATTTGTTTGTCTTGTCTGGTTTGTATTTAATTTTGAACAAGACTCATTAAGAGTCTTACGAGCTCAGGCCATATCAGCGGTGCCTGCAGTTTTATCAATACAGCACTAGGAAAATAAAGTACTAGGAAATCACCTTAACGGTGTTAATTTATAATACCGTTAAGGTGATTTCATGTTGTCATAAATTTCGTCGTTCTTTATTTATAAAACTGCAGACTCCTGTGGTTATATAATATATAGTTTTGCAGTGTTCGTTGTCGATCGAGAAAGTAGTACGTTATTCAATTGCTTGTGTTAACAAGGAAATCTGGTCCTGCCTATAAGCAAGTCTTCCACAAACAAGCAATAAAACTGCGACGTTGCTATTGTTGTAAATCATGACCTGTGTTGAACACATGTATATTTGTTACGGTAAAGTAAATGAGGAGTCAGTCTAGGGTCGGCTACATGAATGTAAAACTGAATTTGTAAGGTGAGTAGAAAACAGATCTTACCTGAGTCAGCTACATCTCATTCTGGCCATTATGACACGAACTTTACGAGTACAGATCTATACAAATATTTATGATTCACATCGACTTCCGGCATGTGATACAAAGGGAGGTACTTTAAATTAGGTACGTTTCTTTTCGTACGCATCACATTGGGTTGCCTCCCCTTTCACAGGATTCCGCAGTGTTACCAGTAAGGAATGTATGGAATTCCTGGATGAATCTTGTTACGACTTTCATATTCATGACTTTACCTAAAAATAGAAAATATATTGCATGTATCGCAAAGTAATGGTGACAAATATAAATCTATTTATTGTCCTTTAATCGCATATTTGACACCTGTCACTTATCCCATCGCGGTGGCCAAATGAAATGTGAAACAGATTCAGAGAAAATCCAACTTTCTGAAAGATTTCGGATTAAAAAGACAAGAAACAAAAACACATTTCAGTTACATACTAGCGTACGTGAATGTGTTAAGTATATGTATTTGTTTGTAAGACTGAGAATCATACTACGATTTTATGGAGCGCGGATGTAATTTCTCAAGTCCAATATTTTCTCTTATGTTGAGTTGTTGTTGTTGGGCTTAACGCCATTTTTCAGCACACGATAGGCTATTCATGACGGCCAGAATTAATGGAGGAGGAAGAAACCGGGAAATCACCGGAAAGAACCACGGACCCACGAGAAGTTACTGGCATGCTTTCTCACATATCTACATTCGCCGAATCCTAGACTCGAACTCACGATGACAGAGGTGAGATGGCAGTGATCCGTAACGGACAGCGCTTTAGACCACTAGGCCACTAGGGGCTCCTCTTATGTTGAGTAAAAGTACTTTTAATGTTTACTGACTCTTTCTGATAAGTATCTTGCCGGATGTTGGCATCACAGGTAGTGCTTGGAGAGGCAGATCCTAAACCAAACCGAGAATTCTCCTTTCTCAAAAAAAGACTGAAAGAGTGGTCAGAATTTTTTTCATTCTTGCAATGGAGACCCTACCTCGGCAAAAAAAAAAATAAAATAAAAAAAAAATAAAATTGGAGACATCTAGATTGTTTCATATTAAAGATACCGCCACTCTCCAACATTTTTCTGTTTACATCAGATTTGCAATACATGATTAAAAGTGTCTATGCTCTCACAAAAAGAACAAAAAATTATCAAGGTTAAAAGAAATAATAATTTAATTACTCGAAAAAGACGTAAGCAACGCAGTTACGTCCCCTTAGCTACGATTTCCCATCTGTAGATGACGCTAGCCGTAAATGGCGTACAATTATCCCCACAAGACGAAGTACATGCTTCTTGTTGTCGAAAAATAAAACATTATAAACCATGGATACGGAACATTTAGATGAAACTACTAAAAACTAATTTACTGTTTATCCTTATATCAATATGCTCTTGGGGAGGGGAGCACGGGGACAGATGCAAGCCTCCCCGCCAAAAATAAATAATAATAGATGTGTTTGTGTATACCGCCGATGAGTTGCAGATGTATTATTTTCATAACAGAATTTTGAAAACCCATTTTTTAACTGGGGTATTTTTCTTTCCCTTGTGTATATAAAGGGTGACGTCCCTTTCCGATTTTAATCATCTGACTTAGAAGCTGCTTTCCCTTTTTATCAAAGTGACCCTTGCATATTGGGTAGCCTACGTCCTGTGTATGCTATATGTGTATTGCTATATTGTATATATATATATATATATATATATATATATATATATATATATATATATATATATATATATATATATATATATATATATATATATCAGATTTTTTCAAGTTGTTATTAACGTATATTCAGTTATTAGAATTATTTTATTTAAATAAAATTTGAAAATTTCGTATGACAAAATAATAACCTAGCAATTTAGTGATAGCTATTTTGTGTGTCGTTTCTCATATATAATTTTGAATATATGAGACTGGGTATACAGCCGGTTTGTAAGGAGCCTTGAGTCTTTATTTAGTAAACTGACTCACGTCTCTTGTCAATGACCAGGCATTACTCCATACTCTCCATAAAATAATTTTTTTCCAAATATAAAATTTCAAAATATTAATAAAATATAAAATTTTAAAAAGACAAAGTGTTGTTAGTTCCTTTCTCTTTTCATGGAATCCTTTATTTCAAAATATAAATATAAATTAGAAAGTATCCTCTATGTATTTCTGTATTGACTGTACATGTCCTGCACATAATTTTTCAGAGGCTTTTCCACCAGCCTTCCCACTTCGCGTGGCGCCTTGTGGTATCGCCATGGTGGCATTTCTGTCTATTTCACACATGTGCAGGATCTCTGTCCCTTCCTAACTACCAAATAGCTGTACAGTACCCGTTACTTTAATTGTATTATTTATCTGGATTCCATATCTTTTGTAACCTATGCTAGCGAAAAGATTATCATTTGCATTCATAGTGGAAGTATATTTAAACAATGATTTATATTTGCGAAATAATGTCGTATCGTTACCTGGACACAATACAATCTTGGTCAGTTTGTACATTGGAACGTCAAGAGTGAATGGCAGTTGCCTTCAAGCAATCGGGTGATATTTTCGTCTCCTCTGTGATTTTATTATTTGACATAAGCGATGTGTTGTTCCTTCGTCAAATCGACGAAGACCACTCCAGTCATCCGTGAGTTTGAGGAGCTAGTTCTTTTTGTGTGTACGCAGGTAGCTGATAAGGCCAATCCTTGCACGGAAGGTTAGGTTGCAGAAGGGACAAGGGATGAGTGAAACATCTCCAGGATGGTTGCTGGCGCGTGCTATTCTGACTTGCCACTTCATCCCTACAAGTGCTGTCCTGCTAGATTAGCACAGCTTGGAGCCTTTGTGTAGATAGGAACGCCAAGTGACTCGATCGCTGGCTGTAATCTCCCATGAGTCAGGGCTTATGGTGAACGCTTTCAATGCAGCTTTCAAATTGTCTTTGAAGCGTTTCTTCTGACATCATTGGATCGCTGTCCTTGCTGTAGCTTGCCATAAAAGAGTCTCTTAGGAAGCCGGTGGTCTGGCATGCGTACATGTCCCGCCCAGGTAAGCTGGGATTGCATCAGGATGGTGAGAATGGTGGGCAGATCTGCTTGGGCGAGTATCTCGCTGTATTGGACATTGTCCTGCCATTTGATGTTGATTATTTTCCTGAATATTGTGGTGAAAGTGGTTTAGCTACCTGGCATGGAGTTGATACACTGTCCACTTTTTGCATGCGTAGAGTAAAGTGGGGAGCACAACTGCCCTGTAAACCTTTCGTTTGCTCGCGATGCTGATGCCTCTTTTATTCCAGACGTTCGCATACAATCTGCCAAAATTTACGCTGTCTCTGGCAATGCTGAGGTTCACCTCGTCTTCAATGGTGAAACTCTGTAAAATTGTGCTGCCAGATGTTAAGTCGTTTAGCCTTCTTTCCCTGTGTGTCTTTAGGGCTAAATGCGGATGTTGAGATTGGTGATGATGAGGCGGTGATCTGTCCAGAAGTCTGCGCCACACAAATGACTTCGTCACACGCACATCCTGCCTGTCCCTCTCCATGACAATGACGTAGTCGATGATATGCCAATGCTTAAAGCGAGGGTACATCCATGAAATTCTGTTACGGATAGGGAGGCGGAAGACTGTATTGGTGATCAGCAGTTTATGCTCGGCACAAGTCTAAAGCAGGAGAAGACCATTGATATTACAGTAACCAACTCCGTGCTTTCCATCCCAGGCAACGTGATCACAGGTTTCTTTTGCATTGAAGTCGCTCATGAATGACAAGCTTATCTGCCAATGAAACATCAGAAACAACGTAGTAAAGATCCTCATAGAACTTGGCCTTCACTACATCTGGGTTGGTCATGGTTGGAGCGTAGCAACTGATGAAAATAAGGTGCTTTCTTCCAGACAAGAGAGGGAGTGCTCTATCGTTTTCTCCCTTGGGAGGTTCAGCCAGTTAGTGTTGTCTTCACTGCAAAACCCATATCATCCTCACGGCGCTCTTCCCTTCTTCTACCTCTCCAAATGAACGTGTATCCTAAGCCCCTTTCACATAGCTCACCTTCACCTGCAATACGGGTGTCGCTCAAGGCAGTAATGTCCACGTTGTATCTGGCAAGTTCCTTTCCTATTAGGGCGGTTCTCCTCTGAGGTCTTTCGGTGTCGTCTCTGTGCAGCAGGGTGCGCACATTGCATGCTTGGCGTATGGGAGGAACAAACCTCATTTTCTTCTTTTCATCGCGACCGCAGAAGTAGGGTCCCCGCTAACCACGGTAATCTGGTTAGGAGATTTTGCGCAGACAATGTTTAGGGAACTTTTTCTAGCCTATTCCTCATGCCAAGGAGGTGAGTAGTGCATTCCTGAAGAGGGCTGCTCAGTCGCTCATGGGGCTGCTGGGCTCCACTACTGCTCTGTATCAGTGGAGAACGACCCAAATGGCCCGAGCCGCCGGTGTGCAGGTTTGCGGCTTCTGCTGACAGTGTACCCACACATGCCGCTTTGTCGCTAGTCTGTCGCCACAGGACTTTGTTGTTTGATGAAATGGAATGGGTCAGTGACAAAATTGACTTGTGCGGTGACTTTGTTTTAAGTGAGGAATCGTTGTGCAGTTCGTTGACCACACACACTCGCCCAAAACAATTTGAATCCAGCTTCATGACGAAGTTGAGATGGCCGGAGACGGAGTTGAGTGTAGTGGATGACCAGGACGTCCTACGTGTCTCGTAGATACACAATACTGTAAGGACACATACGCAAATAGGCATCCACTACATACATGGAGTTCGTGGGTATATTTATTTCTTTAATAAATTTCGCAAGATGAAATAGTTGGAATAAATGATTACAATGCAAGGTTAGCTTCTTTCATTTTATTTTCAAAAATCCTATTCCTAAAATATATCTTACACATTATATACTTGTTGTTTTAAGAAAAAAATATTGTTGAAACTATTGTTAAGTTGAGCCGAATTGTCTTTCGAGTTGGGCCAAATTGTTTTGCGCCAATTTGACTATAATCCGACATTAATAATATAACTTTCCCATCTCTTCAATCTATTCTATCTCACAGCATGAACTCACTTTTTTCTGGTAAACAGCGTCTTTGGGAAAAATAAAGAATCCTTTTTCCCATCATCACTATTTTGGTTACATTAATATGCAACACAGTGCATCATATTCCCTGTACAAAAGCACGATCAGGGGCCCAAAGTGGCCGAGTGGTCTAAAGCGCTGTCCGTTACGGATCACTGCCATATCACCTCTATCTGCGTGTGTTCGAGTCTAGGATTCGGCTAATGTAGATATGTGAGAAAGTTTGCCAGTAGCTTCTCGTGGGTCGATGGTTCTTTCCGGTGATTTCCCGGTTTCTTCCTCCACCATTAATACTGGCCGCCATAAATAGCCTATCGTGTGCTGAAATATGGCGTTAAACCCAACAACAACCAACAACAACAAAAGCACGATCGTAGAATATATCACATAGATATTACCGTTGGGAAATTAAACACTCGAATGGTAGGGTGAATAGAAGGGATAAACGTACATCATATCCGTGTTAGGCATGCGGAAGCTACTGATTCTTTACGGAGATTGCCGAATAATGTTTTTTTCATTTACAAAAGTGGATAATATGTCCTTTTATCATTCGATCTGAAATATAGGATTTGATCTAACACATTGGATTCAATAATCTCTTCCTCATGCTATACTAGCATAAAACCTAAAATAATAAGCGACTGTATTAAAAAAGTTAGTTTCCATATGGGTCAGCACGGTTATTTGCAACTGAAAATGACGGTTGGTCAGATATCTTTATTCCGACACGTTTTAATTTTTCAATAGCAGAAATAATATCATTAATGTTTTCGTAGTTCATTATATAACAAATATTTATTTAAAATAAAAATAATAGCATACACTACTAAATCGCTCAACGAAAACTCATTTACCTTCGTTTCCTGTAATATATTTTTAATGTTATTTTGGATCCAAAACAGTCCGAACTTTTTATTAAAAAATTCTGCTCCGTTTTCAGTCCAGATTCTATTTGATTTTCTTTCTGTAGTTTTATTATTTATTTTATCGTATCAGTTATTGACGTTCCTATTTATCTGAAAGAGGCACACTAAAAGCCTATTTGCTAAAATCATCTATGACATTAAACATATATTTCTTCGGTACGCCATCGGCGCCAACATTAAATTAATTAAGATTTGATACATCAACTAAATCTATTGCCCAGATATCGTCAACGGCATTTGCAACAGCTTTACTTCGCGGAAACTATTTGATTTTAGTTTTGTGTAGCTCTAAGGAAAGATCATCGTACATTTATTTTCCAAGTCGAGACTCTCCAAGTCCAAGTTTATATTTTACTCAAATAAAACCCTGCACCAACTTTGGGTCAACCCTTTCTCGAATAACTTTCGGTTTCATATCACAAATTTCGTCCAGCATTATTTTATTGCAATCTCATTTTGAGTTTTTCTACTCGAACGTTATCAGGACGTTTTATATCATGGTAGCAGAATATCATGGAGCATTTTTCCCTCATCAATTTGATTTTAAGGCACTTGTCCTTCTAATGGATTATCGTTTTCTTATAGTTGTTCATCAAGCGGTTTATTTATTTATTTATGGCCTGACAATGTCCAACCGCCTTTTGGTTTCGGCAATTTGCCAGTTACGTTATGTATGTACGTATGTATGTATGTATGTATGTATGTATGTATGTATGTATGTATGTATGTATGTATGTATGTATGTATGTATGTTTGTATGTATGTATGTATGTATGTATGTATGTATGTATGTATGTATGTATGTATGTATGTATGTATGTATGTATGTATGTATGTACGTATGTATGTATGTACGTATGTATGTATGTACGTATGTATGTATGTACGTATGTATGTATGTACGTATGTATGTATGTACGTATGTATGTATGTACGTATGTATGTATGTACGTATGTATGTATGTACGTATGTATGTATGTATGTATGTATGTATGTATGTATGTATGTATGTATGTATGTATGTATGTATGTATGTATGTATGTATGTATGTATGTATGTATGTATGTATGTATGTATGTATGTATGTATGTATGTATGTATGTATACATACATACATACATACATACATACATACATACATACATACATACATACATACATACATACATACATACATACATACATACATACATACATACATACATACATACATACATACATACATACATACCTATCTATCTATATATCTATCTATCTATCTATCTATCTATCTATCTATCTATCTATCTATCTATCTATCTATCTATCTATCTACCTACCTACCTACCTACCTACCTACCTACCTACCTATCTACCTACCTATCTATCTATCTATCTATCTATCTATCTATCTATCTATCTATCTATCTATCTATCTATCTATCTATCTATCTATCTATCTATCTATCTATCTATCTATCTATCTATCTATCTATCTATCTATCTATCTATCTCTCTCTCTCTCTCTCTCTCTCTCTCTCTCTCTCTCTCTATATATATATATATATATATATATATATATATATATATATATATATATATATATATATATATATATATATATATATATATATATATATATATACCTGTTGATATTATTCCTCAGTTGTTACATTGTTGACAGTATGTGAGTTTTATTTTGTTCAAGAAATAAATATCTCTCTTAAAATCGTACTAGCATATCATTATAGATTTTCAAATTTATAATTATATTTTTTTTCATTCGTCTACTAAAATAACGACCTTAACAATGTCAGTACATACAGCTCCAGACAATTTCTTCAGAATCATACTTTTTGTTTTTCCACAAATCGCGCAAATACTTTTCTCCATCATCCTGTTGCTCTTTGCTGTTTCTGTTGTTTCTTTGATATTTTCTGTTTTTGTTTTGCATTTGTGACAATATGTTGACATTATATTTTTGTAATTACATAAAATTGATATAATTGGCAAAATTTATTGCAGTCTCGTCATTAGCATCAGAAGGATGATCTTCAAACTGTAAAATAAATTTTAAAAATTCTGTGGTGTTTCTCAAACTCGCGGACGCATGTTTTATAAATATCACGCAATAATATCTGCAAGCTGAAGTTCCAATAGGTTGAAGTTGATTAGACGCATACTTTATTACATTTGTTAGCATTCTGCTGATATATTTATATTAAGTCGATCGGAGGAATTTAAAATGAATCAAAATAATTGTTTTTATAAACAGCTACCCAATTTGTACCAGATTTGTCGTCGAAATCTTGTATATTTATCACACAGGATCCTCCAGCGAACGGCAATGGAATTGCTGCAAGTTCATCTTTGGAATAAACCCTGTGTAAATGTTTTTTTTTTGTTGTTTTACCTTAGCATGTATATCATAGTTATTTAACGGGGTCTTGTGTCCGTTAATGTTAATCATCGTCCTATTTTCACCAGATTTGGCAGTAGACTTCCCACTAGTAAAAGTGAAAGTGGAGCTATTGGAATAAATCTTCCTATGTCTTTTCTTCGACGTCGCGGTGTCGTTTTTTATTTGTATTTTTTCCTTGTCGTTGCTTTATTTTTATCAGTGACATAAATTAAGCAAAACATTAAACTAAAAATGAAGCGAAGCATTAAACATTAAACTAAAAATGTTAAATAAAAAAATTAAACTAAAAAATTAAACGAAACATTAAACTAAAAAATTAAACAAAACTTTTATGTATGAAACTGCCAACAATAACTGCATTTTTCGTTGCGCCAGATACTGCGCCAGATGCTGCTGCTAGTCCTAATCTACCTAATACCGGCAAAAGTTTAGGCATTAACGTTCTGTCCATTACAGATAATGCCGGACGTTTTTTTGACATTGCTGTTATTTGTGTGGCATTTAAATTTAAAATAAAAGGTTTTTACGCGGTTGTACTTATTTTTCTTTTTTGTCAACAATAATATGTTAAAATACCCTTGGAAATGTCAGGGGTGGTTTTTAATAATACATGTCTCTGCTTTGCAGCAGCAGCTGGTAATTTTGTTTTGATCATCAGTCAAATATATCTTTCTTACAATATATTTTGTTAATATTGTTATTGATTACATATCAAACCTGAAATATTTTCCAAAATGTTTTGTCATTTTGCCTTAACGACAGAATCAATCGTAACAGATCTGTCGCTAAAGTGTACACGTACAACTGGGCAACTAGAATCGCTCCAAGTGCAATTGGCACAACTTTATGCGCGATTTGCTAAACATCTACAATACTTTTAGTAAATATATTTCCCAAAACTCCACCAACAATATTTCTTCCATAGATCTTTTTGGTCACATTTGAGGTTGCATAACACCGACGTTATTGTATGCGTAAGTAGAAATAATAAGTAATAACTCGTTATTTAAATCCAGCTGTTGTTTAGATTGATCTGTCAACTGCATATTTTCACTCGTTATTTGATTTTCAACATTTAGCGGATAATAAATAACTCCCCGTGGACTATTTTGCATGAGCGATCTCGGTGGAGCATCTGAAGAAAAGCTATATATATTTTGTCCTTTACTGCCCTGGGCTGATTAAGATCCTAGTGCAATGGATCAGTATTTGTATTGCACTATTTCTAACATCGAAGTTTGCAAATCTGGGAATAATATAAAACAACCACTATATCGTCCAATAAATCTGTCAATATTATAAAAGCCTTGTGCTAATTAGACAAAATTCCATTTCTTATTACGCAGCAGTGATCTTATTTTATTCATCTCTACAGCATTTAGCGGAATCGACAAAAATAACTATCTTTTGCTGGGATGAATCAAGCTGATTAGCTCGAACAAGATCTTCCGGTTGTTTGATAATACAAAAATTCATCACCAGCATCAAGATCAACACTAAGTTTGCTATTATATTCGTTATGTAGCTCGTACGTATATTGATGTGGATTAATTAGATAAATATAAACTCGATCGTAGTTAAAATTATGTCCGAGAAGTAAATTCATAAGCAGATTTGTTTCTCCCGACCCAGTTCGTGATAATGACAATCTGGAAGTTTATTGTTATGTTTATGTTTCACCAAACGCTCTGTATTAAAACTTATTACCGTTGATTTTGCCATTGTTTGTTATACAGTTTTATGTTATATCAAACTGACTAATAGTAACATTTTTGTAGGATATTAAATAAGATACAAGCCATTATACAAAATTTGGACAATATTAATTTATCAGGTTATCACAAAAAGACTGGCGATACAATGACAGGAAACCTTTCTCAAATCAACGAGTACTTCATTTAGAAACAGCTTATCCGCCAATAAATGCCATTAATACACAAGCTGCCAGTTATGCACAACTAATATCCGTCGATGATAATAAACTAGATAAATCTAGCGGAACTTTAAGCGGTAACTTAGATATGTCAGGGAAAAGATTATAAATTGAGAGACTGAATATCTCTAGCAAACTTATTCATTCGGTGAGTTATTTAACATTGACGTATGTGAGTAATAACAAGTTGTCACTGACAGGCGGAACATCAAGCGGTAACCTAGATATGTTAGGAAAAAAATATAAATATAGAAACTGAATATCCACCAGCAATCTTAAACCAAACTCAAGCGGTAAGTTATTTACAGTTGAAATACGTTGATGACAACAAACATGATAAAACTGGTGGAATGGTTACATGTGATATTAACATGAAAAATAAAATATTGGATTAGAAATTGACACGTTGGCTTTTAGATATTATCTGACAATCTTTTTCATCCATGTATGGGTCTCCAGTCAGCAAATGCACTCTCGTACCACTCCGCCACAGCACCAGGGAGTGCTTTGAGGCTTTACTTGAGTGGGAATGGAATCAACACAGACTAAAGTTAATTTTAAGCAGTCCGATCCACAACGGTGCCAGGTATCAACCAAAACAGTACGAGAAGCCCGTTGCGATTGTTCGCTACTATGACGTCACATCGGGACACCTGGTGTTTAGACTGGTGGAAATACTTCCACATCTCTGTTGTGGTACGGGTGTCCGAGTGAGGTAAAAGAGGAAAGGTACTCGGCAGTTGGGCCGAATGCGACAGAGCCCCGAAACACCAGTCCATACCTAAATTTTTCAAATTTAGTCCAGTTATACTAATGAACAATAAATAAAACCAGTAGTGTGTTGGTCACCTGTGGAATTAGTGAAATTCTCAAGCAGGTGATATATTTTCATATCACATAACCGTCGAAATATATTTAGTACGATAATGTACATAATACAAGTTCCTAACAATATTAATATAAAATGTCTAAGCGACAATACAAGTTAATGAGTCAATACTATGTATGAGATTGTAGTTTTAAACGGCGATGAAAGTATCAGTTTCATAGAATTGGAATTTTGAATTAAATTGGAATTTCTGTAGTTAGAAGGTAATTTTGGAACCCTAAAATGGGCTGTTAGGTCGGCAGCCAGAAAATTTTCCGGCGAAGTTCTTCTTACATATCTTGGCCGCTGTACGTGTTTCTTTATATGTTGCGTCGTGTTTTGCCTCAAATCCATACAGTTTTGGTAGCATAATGGCGGCTTCAATGATGGTGCCAAGTGGGGTCTCATGGTAAGCCTTGTAATATTCCGTGAGGATGCGCATCTCGAATTGCCATTGCTGTGGTCTGATTTTTGTGCTCAAAATTCTCCACCCCATATTTTACAGCACTGGCAAAATATATCGCTTTTTATGGCTGTATAAAGTTTTCTATATTCCTATTTGTTGGAAGTGCTGCTTATCCTTGTCCGTCTCTTCGTCCTCAGCATTAACATCCTCATCGTCCACTTCTTTCATGTGTTGTCTATCCTCTGTTAATTCATCAGATGCTATCGTAGCCTCTAATTCATCGAAGGCTTTGGGTTAATGAAGGGCTAAAATGGGCTCTGAAATGGTGATATCCATCTGTGCTTCCACGTCCTTCATGTAATTCTGCCTAGTATGGTTTGGGTGGATATTGATGTTTTTAACATTTGGGTGCCTGTAACTGTCCTGGGTGTCCCGGTGTATTTTTAAAAATATTAGCCATCGTATAAGTGGTCTATTTCCCTGGCACGGGAGGCTTTCTTGCTGCTAAATAAAAGTCTCCCAGTTGTTTGTTATTCAAGTCCACTCCCTCAGTATTAATATCTCAAACTAAAAGAAACATCGTTCTTTACTCCCCAGCTCGCAAGCTCCAATTTATATCTTGTTTATTTCCAAGTGCTTTAATTGCCCTAAGGGCTATTGCAGGAATTACTGCAATAGCAGGCAATCATCTTCTCGTCACGCTTTGTGATGCAGCGTTGCGTTCCATCACTACGTGTCGTTCTGTTCAGGTACTCCGTGTGACTGAATGTTAGCCAGATAGCTAGCTTACTTAATTTGAATTAAGGTCGCTCTCGGTCATGTGCGACTACTGAATGCCCCCACGAGAAGCTGATTGATTTTTTCGAGGGGGACGGAATAGTCCCGCGTCTTCCAACGCTTTAATACACACAGTGTGCTGATAAATTTTGTTCGTATTCGGAACATTAAGTCCCATGTGACAAGTGGTCAGTGGGAATGGACCCACACGCACTCACATAGGTAAAAAAAACTTCGGTCGAGGCAGGGCATGGAAGATGATCGAGAGGAAGGCATTATAGATCAGGTTTTTTTTATGCAGTTACTATTTTTGACAATATTATTTGTTCTGATTATAAAGGTGGTAATGATACAGTGGGCAATCCTATGTTAAATTTTAATTTGATTCATTATTATTTTATTGGTCTCATTTAAATATGACAGTTTTAACCTATGTCGGGTGGGGAGGTATGTAACAGAAAGGAAACTTAGTGGGATTTCTCTATTTGGACAAAATGAATAACAATAACACAAAGTGATGAATGATTGAATTTTAAAATGCGTTACTAGACATATATGTATATAGATATGGATATAAAACAAATTCAAAGACTATTACACGTACACTACTATCATTTAACTAATACAATATTCTACATACACTCATGAAATGAAAACGAAAATATGATTTAACCTAACAAATGTTATCACATGCTATGAGACAAAATGAAAAGAAATGAAATATGAGATCCACTTAATCTCGTAAAGTATTTAACCGAGATTCACAAAATCTCTTGAATGAAAATGAGCAATACTCAAATGTTATTTCCGACACTTCGACCACTTCCTGCGTTCAACGCAAATGAACACAAACATACGCTCCTCAACTGGAATCCACTTCCTAAACTGACTACAGTTTATACGACATATGAACCCAAATCTGTGGTTGACTCTCATTCAACACCGAATCTCCTGCTAGGCTTCGACAGTTCCACTGAGACTTCGTTAGTCCACTAATGTACCAAGATATCTAATAATGTTAATTCAGCTTTCTTAATGTCCGCTATCGTATGAGTTACAACAATTGGATCCAACAGACTCTAATAGCTCCCATAATTCACGACAGACTCCCGCAATCACAATAGACTCCCGGGGTCTATATTAATATCGAACTGTCTACAATGGTATCCAACCACCTTCAATTGTATCGAACAGGTTACTATAGTACCCAACGGCTACTATAGCATCCGACGGGATCACTCGTATCCAAAAAGAAAATAAAAAGCTACAATAAAACAAAACTATTTGTTAATAAATTGGTAATAAGAACAACGAAATATCACCCGACAGGACACAAAACCGAGAAATAAGTTTCACAAATCAAATAAGACGAAATTTCGACACTTACCTCTATGGCCTGAGACGATGGTAGAAAGTTCACCTACCACTGACGAAATCCAAATGACTTGTATCTTAGTTTACAGTGTATCAACCTTAAGACCATAGGAGTGATTAATAGTCATAGTCAAATATCCACGTAATCCATGCATTTCAATGGCTCTCCGCCTGCATGTAATTTCGAATCACTCTACCCGGTAGTCAGTGATTCACCCCAGGTAACATTGTACGCCTGCACAACAAATAAAGTATAAGATATATTAAAGGCAAAACCAAGTTATTTTTAGCCTTATTCTGTGACAAGTTACCGATGCATTGCTTTCGACACCTTATATATCAAAAGTTGAGTCATATATCCTACAATAATATAAGGTTCCACCTTTTTTGGCTGGACCTGATGGCTTTGGAGTTGAGCCACTTTATAGAGGAGCTAATTTGGGGTCTTATACTATGTCTAAATTATGTAAAAACAAGATTTTTAACTTGACGCATTGTGCAGCTTGTTCTGATGGCTTTTGCTTTTAAGCCACTTTATAAAGCTAATTTAGGGTCTTCCGTTATATTTAGTTATTTAATTAGTCTAATTGTTGCCGCATTTTGCAGCTAGTCATGATGCCTTATGGCTTTAAGCCACCTTATAAAGCTAATTTGGGGTCTTCCGTTATATTTAGTTAATTAGTCAATTGTTTCCACATTGTGCAGCTGGTCCTGATGGCTGGGGTTTCTGCCACTTTATCGTGACTATGTTTGATGGGTCAGTTTCATTGTTTATATTTTAATGATCCACCGTATCACAAGATGTAGAAGAAGAAGTTGTTAGTAATTGTACTCGGGAGAAATTGTGATGGATTGCTTGTCGACTTGGATACTTGCAGTCATGTTGCAAAGTTTGACGAATCATACTTCCAACGTCGCATGTGGTATCGTAGTAGGTGATGGATGCAGATATATCATAGTCCACGCACAAGCAGGGCCACCCCTACTTGGATGAAATTCCACATGCCACCTCCGCACCCACTTTCCAACCCTAATAACAAATCACAAAGGCGTCCAGTGAATACAAAGACGCCCAAATGGAAGCAGCATCGATCACATAATTCGCACGGGGTGTAATTTATGTTTTAATTTTAGAGTTCTTTACGGTAATGAGGGGTGATGTGGTTGGTATGGGATTGTAGGGTATAAAAAATAAGTTGGTAAGCAAGGAGCCCATAGTCATACTTCATTGCTTCTTTATCTATCACCTAATGCATTGCTTAACGAATCACACCTCTAACGCTGCCTTCAGTGCCGTAGTGGTTGGTGGGTGCAGGTGAAGCATCGATCCGCGCACAGGCTAAACCACCCCTACTTGGGTGACATTCGGTATTCCGCCTTCGCACCCACCAACTCCCACCCCGTCACATGCATTGATGCGGGAGTAGATCCAAGAATCTCAAATTTGGCCAATAATATTGGAGCATTATTTAATTTTTTCCAATTTTATCAATGTCTCTCATGAGGAGCAAAACACTCGTTTGTTATGTTCCGGTTAGGATTGCTGTTGTGTAATAAGTTTGGATGTGATTATTTCGAACCGATTGCTTTAATGGAAGTTACTAGATCTTCCCTTTGTTTTCGGTATGTCTGGCAGATGTTAAACACATATTGTATATCTTCAATGCTGGGGCAATAGGGGCGATTGGAATTTCGTTATGTATTGGATTTAATGTATCTTCCCATTTTGCCTGCTAGCAAAGTGTTGCCAGTTTTGATTTTGTTTATGACTCGTATTTTCATGTATATTGAGAGTTGGCGGAGCTTTGATTTTACGGCGCACTGTTTTTTTTGTTTGGGATACAGTTTACACCCTTGGTACATAAATCCAATTCTAGTTGTCATTTTGCAATGATTGTTTTGGTTATCATGTTGTATAACTCTGGGATGCTGTAGTCATTGTGAATCTAGTTTGAGCCACTAAGATGCGTTTTGGTTGCTAAGTCAGTTCTGCCATTTCTCTGTATATTAATATGGGATGGCACACATATCAATTATATAATTAGGTCTTCATTTGGCATATTTATTTAGAAGCAATCTTGTTTCTTTTAAGAAATTTTCTCTTCCAGTTGTATTTTTGCTTTCCAAGTAGTATAAAACACTAAGCGAAGCGCTGATTATTAGAGTTTTGGGGAACTTACGATTGTCTGCCAATTTGATTGCTTCAAATATAGCCCAGAATTCTGCTGTGTAAATGGAACAGTTATAGGGTAGTCTTGATATACGTTCTTCATTAATCTCCGATATGGTAAGGGCAGCAGCTGTTTGTCTGAGTTGTTTGTTTTTGCTCCATATGTGTAAAGTTTGATATAACCTTTGTTGTAGGAGTCAATTATTGTTAACACTTTGGTAATTATCTCCAGCAAACGGTTTAATTTAGAACCCCTAAAATTTTGATAGGAGATTAATGATGGGGTTTATGCATGTCTAAAAGTTTGGATCTGGGTATTTATTGGTTTCCGTCAGGAACTCTTCTATATTTAGTTCCTTACTTAATCGATGTATCATTTTTGCCGATGGATGGCTAGGAACGAGTCTCTTACCGAACGGGATTTTGCATTATTTATGATGTCTCTTGTTGGATGTGGGGTAGGGGAAGATTTATACTTTATCTCAAAGGAAATAGATCATTACTTCCACAAGGGGATATGTAGATCAAGGACATGTCTAAAGTAAGGAAAGAGCACCACCAGCTCCGTTAGTAAGGGAGATGGAAGCAAAACACTGGTATGTACGTATCTGACCTTCTCATTGATGTTGGCAATGAGAATAGTCAGGAATATGCAACTAAAGCTTAAAATACAAATGAAGCAACAATGTGCTGCCTGAATATAGGGATTCCAGAATGTAATATCAGGCATTCAGATAGTAACGGTACTCCATATGACCCCAGAACCCCAACTTTTTATGTTAAGCGTTTCTTATTTAACTAAAAAGTTGATACTGCTTGTGCAAGCAACAAAGATGCAAAAAGTGTCAGGCCTTTTGTAAATATGCCAAGGGACTACAAATATCCTAAAACCCAGGATACCTTTGCATACAAATAGGATATATCCAAATATAAATGGATAAGGAGACAATAAACCAGAGTCGGCTGGGATGCAGTGAAAGAGGAGAAACGCTACAAATAGAAATGTAGCCCTGGGAAAAGCTGATCAGAGCACCATGAGAGTTATGAATAAACAGACTATAGGGGATAACCCTCAAGTGGAGAAAACTTCTGTGTTTGAAATTTAAAGCATCTCTTATAAAGAATGGGAGGGGCGAGAAACGGAAACAACCAAATAAAAATACTTTAAATGGGAGAATTTCCAAGGGAGTAGCTACCTTTTAAAAAGTCGCCAAGTAGCGCAAGCAAAAGATTCAGTCAAACGTCCTATAAGACACGTTTTATATACTGCAAGATTTCTCAGTCTGCTTAGAAATGTCTTCCTGAGAAAAGAAAGTTTTGCAAAGTACAGCTTTGACTGCTCGAAGTTGAAGTAATCAGGCAACGGACATCAAATGATCAAAAGAAAGACGAGGAGACGGGGAATAGCACATTCACGTAGCAGAATTGCATATGCCGTGTTGGAAGCAATTCCGTTGGCTGCATCATTGCCAGAGCCACTAAGTCACAGACTTATGAAAAAGAGAATTATTTAACGTCCTGGTTATCACGATCATGCTTTAAACTTACAATGGTCCAACAAAATAACTGATTAAATTTTAGTGTTAGCTTTTAACCATATAGAAATTAACGAATGACACTTGATTATTGTAAACGTACTGTCCTATTTTGGGAAATTGTAAAATGTTTATAGAAGAATTGAAAGAATATATAAAGAACATTGTAATCGAAAAATTAATGGGAGGGCGCTTTAACTGGGTTTAATACGTCTAATGTATGGTCTGCTCGTCGTGATATAATGTATATTATGCCACTTTGACGACTTTAATGTAAATGCTGTTTTAGAAATCCATCTTGATTACAAGATGCAAGATGACCAGCCATTTAAGGATGTTACAAGTCGTTCAGATACGACAGGTTCTTCCAATCATGATGGTGTTATGGCTCAGGTAACGAAGAAGTTGATGCTCAGAGCACGTTTGGAGCTCTTAGTTAAAGCTATGGAGGATTTACGGATAGAACCTCTAGCACAGCGTTGTAATTATTGGATTGCATAGTTTTTAGACTTTATCAGCAGCACAAACTAGTACAAAAGTATTGATGTTGGACCCGAAGAGCTATACAATAATCTAAAACGCTTATCTTTGGTCCCCAAATGCCTGATGTTATTTCTGTAAAACAAAATACAAGAATTTGGACACAAAAGTTTAGAATTCAGGGTTGATCTTCCGTATTTCGTACTTGTCGAGGAACCTGGCTATTTCCCCAATGTTCCCATTACTTTAGATTGAGATGTTTTAAATCTTGGCTTGAAATTTTTTATTACATGTATCTGTAATTGCCATTTTATTTTATTTGTAGTGATGTGGATTTCTCGCGAAAGGAGTTGGTACGAGGCATAATCAGGCATATATATGCATTAATAGAGACTTTTTCTTGATTCGTAAGTTGGTTTCGTCTCTTTGAAGATCATATTCTTTGGGATGAAAAATATTAAGCTTTAATTAGACAAGGTCTCAGAACTCTAAAATTGTATAATTTTCCCAGA
This sequence comes from Potamilus streckersoni, assembly GCA_016746295.1. NCBI lineage: Eukaryota > Metazoa > Mollusca > Bivalvia > Unionida > Unionidae > Potamilus > Potamilus streckersoni. The sequence continues at coordinate 3,464,141 of JAEAOA010000884.1, read as the reverse complement.
TATATAATCAATTTGTATTGTTTTCATCGTTTATCAAATTGGACTTGGACAAGTGAGCTTGACTAAACCAGATGTGTGAAGTCACAAACCAAGTTGAAGAAAAGTGGGACAAAGCTCAACAATTGTCCAAAGGAGAAGCAGAATGAAGGTGAGCAAAAAGCATTTAGCCAAAATATAAATTTCGGAGACATGCCCAGCTGCCCTAAGAAAGCTCACATCTGAACTGCCCTATGGACCAAATGAATTTAAATAGAGGCCGTTGATACCCAGCATGATAAATGATGCAGAGGTTTATATTATATCCCTAAAGAAATAAATCATTATTCCCACAAGTGAATTTAGAATTCCGGGTACATAGCTCAAGTAAGAGAAGACACACGCACCCCGTTAGCAAGGGATATGAAAGCAAAATACTTCGACAAGCACATATCTGACCTTCTCATTGATGACGACACAATGCAATTAGTCAAGAAATTAGAACTAAAGCTTAAAATACAAATGAAGCAACAACGTATTGCCAAAGATGGGGATTCCAGAATGTAAGATTAGGTGTAACATCGGGCGTTGGAATAATAACGGTACTAGAGTGATCCCAAGAATCCCTACTTTTTTACGTTATGTGCTCTTTACTGAAAACAAACCCTGGGTAAAATAAAGGATTAAAAACCCGAAAACCACAGCAAAATGCTATTACAAGAAACAATATTAATGATAGATGAAACTCCTTTTAGAAGAGAAACGAAACGCGACAATTGTAACTAACTACAACATTAGGTAGGCGAAGACAGGGATAACGACGATTCCAATACGACAACATGTACCAAGGCTGTCGAAATTGTACAATCGAAACTAATTGGTTTGCAATGTTGCAATGTATATTTAATTTATATTGTTTCTTGGCGCCCCTCCATGATTGTGTTTTATGTATATGTGTATATTGTGCTTGACCTTTGTCCAGACTCAAGTTAATGGTGAACATGACCGGTAACATTTATTTTGTAAGTAAAAAGATACATAGCTAATATTTCTCTACGATTTTGGATTAAATATTCAAGTCATTATTAATTGCAAACATGATAACATCAGTTTGACTCAATGACAATGTCGTGATTCTGACCTTAGAAACTTCCAGAAGGAAATTTCCCATCAAGATCAGAGTATTTACAGAAAATGGTAATTGCGATATTGAAGTTTATTTGAAATACCATTGGCACTCTGTTGGAACTCCATACATTTCGACTTGTGAAAGAACGTGTTTGGACTACATGTGATTTAATTAACAATACAGTATGGTATTTTAAATTTCAACTTGTTATTTTAGGCAAAACACTTTTTGAATTTTACAAAAACCTGTTGATTTCTGCTCTTTTGTTACCTTTTTTTAGAATACAGAATCATAACAAAATGTAATTAGATGCTTTTGCGACGAATTACTTTCAATGAAGTGCAGTTGATTAGTTGCAGAAAGCATGATGAAAAGTTATTGTTTTCAAACATCTAGGTCATATTAGCCATACAAATCCTTTCCATACCATTCAATCATCAACGTAAAGTATTATTTCTGTAGATAGACTTTTATTATACTTTTTCATGTATTGAACAGTTTCTCCCTGTGCACTGGACAAGTCGTGCTCATCTAGAGCAACCAGTATATGAAGCACGTCGTTTTATTAAAGTGGGAGCTAAACATAAATATAATTCCCTTAGGTCTCCTGGTATCAATAGCCGAAGTTGCAAACATAATACATTATGCCCACATCCAGCAACAAAGACAGATGCATGGACGGGTTCTTTGTGGGACACCTAATGCAGTGTTGTTGTGCCAAAAGTATCTTGCATTGGTCTCAGGCGCACATTATGAGTTCCACTTGCTTCAAGTATTCCTTTAAAGTTTACAGATTTAAAAGCAGTTGATACTCGTAGAGATAAATTTTTTCTATGTCAGGTAATACTCCATAAATGTATCGACCTGACTATCACTGTCAGTATGACCGTTGCCTAGACGATATAATACATTTGACAAAAAGGTAATGCAAACTGTATGGGGAAATATCTTTCTTGTCTGTACCAAAGACCAATTATTATGCTTGTTTGCCTTTCATGATGTGAGAAATCGCTGGAAATTTAACATAATTATAAAGTGTCCCTGTTTCATAGAATGTTTTCAAAACTTCTGGTGCATCACTTAAAATATCGCATCTGTCCTACCTTGCCTCTTTGTGTCCATGGGGTACTATCACATCTAATCTAGTGCCCCGTAAATCTAAATTACTATTTCGCAAATGAACTTCATAAATTCTGTGAAAATATTTCGTATGTGCAGCTGAATTACCTTCACAGATGCCCGATTGGTCTCATTAATATCAAAGGTTTCTGAGGTCGGATTTAAGAAGGAGAATATAACCTCAGTGCTACAATCTATACAGTGACCATAAAGTGTCATAAACTGTTACAAAAGAATTTATTCTATGCTGAATCATAAGGCATTATCAAATAATATATCACTGGAAATTTCCTCCATGCTAGTGTCTCTGACAAGTTTCGGTAATTGTCCTAAAAGTAATATCATTTGTTTTGGAACTTATGTTGCTTCTAAATAAATCTATAAAAATATATATATAAATATAAATATATATATATATATATATATATATATATATATATATATATATATATATATATATATATACACGCAACACTCTCATTTTTGTTTCATTATGCACTTTTTACTAAAACTTTTGCTTCTTGATGAATGGAACATTTTGCTAGAGTCACTGATATAAAAAATGAATTCATCCATCTTGTCTCGCATATACTTTCCATTAGGAAAGAGTAATAACTTTTCTGGTACCACAACAAATAGCTCTTAGGACCTGTTCATAAGACTCTGCTAGTGAATCAAAATGCAACCATCCAACCTCCGACCACATATAAACACAACACGATGTATAATATCGCACGTTTGAATGAGTTGCTTCGCAGAAAGGAAATGGTGATACATTGGATACACTACTGGCAAGTAGTGCCCATCTTTCAGCTTCAAAGCATAGGCATAAACAACCAGTTTCAGCCCCACGGTCATTTCTGGCTTCTGGACGCAAGAATGGACCACATGTTTCGGTTCCTAAGAATAGGTTGGATACCCTAGTGCCGCCTATAAAACAGGGTAATGTCCCTGCCGACAAAGATGATGTTCCGCTTCAAATGATGGTGAAAACCACCGCAAAGCTCCGTATCAATTGATTGCGTTTGTAGAGCTCCGAAGTAATGCTGCACTAGTGCAAGCAATTGTGAAAGATTATGGCGACAATGTAGCAGAAAAACAGGGTTAAACCGTATGGTTCTGTATTTCTCACTGCTAGGGCACTTAATAATCAAGATGCTCTCGTCAAGGAACTGAGGAAAATAGATGGCCCGAACGTTAACCATGTATTGACGGAATAGCTGTAGAAAGCTAACAAAGCCTACAAAAGATATACGATAAAAGAAACTATGCAAGACATCATAAACGTGTTGGCAAATTTCAGAAATGTAACCAAGGCGGTTCAGCGCATTGATGAGATAAAGCCGTTGGTTGCCGGAACTAATGCCACTGTACTAAGCACATTAAAGAATATATGTTCTATGATTCTGGATAGGATAACATTTCTGTCGGCAATTAGGATAAAACCCACTCGCAGCAAAGGTCCAACCAGGTCCAGTGAAACCTATGAAACACAATCGTCCGTTGCGATGACTTCTCCGAGATACTTGTGTTATACCGCGGAAAGGATGCTTTTATCCAGGTCGACTAACATGAGACAAGAGAAGTATTCCAAGTTCTGGGATTGCTTTGTACTGGTACGACCACAGCGCTTTCCAAAACGTCACAGCCTGCAACATCTGTTTTGAGGCACTAGATACCAACACGTCGCAGCCCACAAAACCTGTAACCCTGAGCCGCAGATCTGCTCTATTAAAACAAAGGTGCCATTCATGCTAAATAACCTATGCAGATATTATAGGAATCTCATCATGGAAGCGACTGAAACAGTGTCGCCGGAGAACATGAGTCTCATCCCAAACAGCATGGAGAAGTACATGACGTTTGCACAATCGCAGCTACAGTTTATCGACAATGTAATATCTACGTAACAAATCTAGAAAACCTGGAAGCTAAACTGCCGAATAAGGCATTCAGCGCTACACAAAGGCACATGTCGTCTGGCACTAGCATCGCCTTCCTTAATGTCAAATTGATGTACCTGTATGAATACACGGAGAGCTGGGAGCACATTGAAGAAACACTTTCACCGAAAGAGGAAGAACCAAAACTTCCATCGACATGGATTTACAACAGCACAACTCCCCTACACAGCTGAAGACAGAGCAGAGATTGCTTAAAGCGTGTGAAATGTATTTGCCGGTCGCAATAATGTCAGATATCAGGACCTCTACCTCAAGACTAATAAGCTTCTGCTGGCGGACGTGTTCAAGATATTCCACGATACCTCCCTAAATCACTATGGTATGAACCCTGCCCGTTTTTACAGTGCACCACACTCGAGCTGGAACGATCCCCTATAAACAATAGGTACCATGCTAGAATAACTGACAGACATTGCAATGCACATATTTTGTTTCTTTTCAGAAGGGTATCTGTGCCGCTATCTCGATTGTGAAATGGCGACGCGCAGAAGTGAACTACCCAGTGTCCAGGCTATAAGAGCATAAGCAAACAAGCTGGACACCTTAACGAAATGTTGACAACCCCTGCCTCGCTGAACCCATGACTCAGTGCTTGACGACACTCGATTTACATTTGACTGACCCTCCGAAATTCAAGACTATCACAGCAGACACACCCAGTGGCTATCTTAGAAGTTGACTTCGAGTATTCGGATCATCTTTGTGACAGATACCACGATTATCCACTGGCTTAAGAGTCCACTAGCGCTACATATGATTGACGAGTGACTCTATGCATACATTTGTGAGTGCACTTGGTGGTAAGTTTACTGAAAGCACAAGTCTAGTCCCGAACCTACACAGAAAAGAGTACTACATAGTAAATTATAGAAATGTTCAATTATACATCATGCGTGCATTGCGAGTCACAGCTTTAGTGTGACAGATTTCGAGCAAAGTGGATGGAAGGCGCCGTCCATAAGGATAAACACAGAAATGTAAATAAGTATGTTGGTGTTCGAAAAGGCTTTCACAAACTATATGTTTAACAACGCTAAACGTTTTATCATTATTACAAACATTTTTTCTCAGATTAATCTTAAAATTTTTCCTGTCCAATACAAAGTATCTGCTCTAGACAAGGAGTCACGAGATATTCTTTCAAATCTAACCTTGTTCTCCAAATTCTATATCACTCTACCAGATCTTCACAATGTGCAGTTTATTTAGCCCAAGGCAAATAAATCTGTAAATTTAACCCAAGGATAATAAAGCTGTAAATTTAGCCCAAGGCAAGTAAGTCTGTGTATGTACTCACATAAAATACGTAAGTCATTCTTTATCAGACTTTATAACGTTAACAGCTTGCTTTTAAAGATGAAAATGCTTATTTCATTATTATTATTATTATTATTATTATTATTATTATTATTATTATTATTATTATTATTATTATTATTATTATTATTATTATTATTATTATTATTATTATTATTATTATTATTATTATTATTATTATTATTATTATTATTATTATTAAATGAATTGTTTCACAATCATCATGTTTTCAATAGCATCGCGGGGAATAAAGTTTTTTTTTAAATCAGTAAATAAAACAATCGTATCTTCTTGTATGTTATTATGGTACCAAAACTAGTTTTGTCCACACTTTCATTCAATCCAAACTTGTAACGAAATATAAAATACCTTCTGACACATAGAATGCTGGTTTCGTCTTAAATTCATGAAATATTATTTATATCACTTCTGTAAAACATCGATGAATTTAATATTTTGTTGTTTGTGCCATTATTTGTGATGTACGTAAATGTTTCTTTGGTACTGATAATTGTCTTCCAGATATGTCCGGTCTAATACGTTTTAAGGACTTTCAGAAGAGAATTAGCGGGTTTTGTTTTTGAATGATCGAACAACTAATGAACGATTGCTGTTTCTTAAGCAAAGATTTTCATTTGGTTTCGCAACCAATCACTACAATCACTACATAAGAAATTAGACCAACATAGGACTTTTGAATGAAAGACCCACAAGATTTGGCATTATATTTAATATAACACTTTGTAAAATCTTAAAAAGTACATGTCAAAATAAGATATTTCTCTAGTCTATACGTATGTCTTAGACTTGGACAAAGGCATCGAAGAAAACGCCTAAATAACAGTTGTGCTGAAAACGTATACAACTGTTATACAAATTGACGTTGACAACAAAAATGTACTTACAGGAACATATATTTTATAACATTATTTCACCTAAACCTATATGCTCTTATACGAAAATAATAATAACGATTACTCAGCTGATGAAAAAGGAATGTTATTCAGTAATATGGAACACAGGCTTCACACCGAATGCTAATGACTAAAATAGTTGTTTTTAGATAGAGGTAATACGAGGATTGAATCAATGTTATATTTTCATTTTAAATACCATTGGATTTTATTGCCTGAGTCTATAAATGTGACTATCGTGTTTATAATAATTGCATTGCTAGATGTAACATGTTATTCATAGTTTCATTATAGTAAATCAAATCTTGAGTGTAAAATGAACCAAGACAATCGCCTTTATACTTCTGTCTTCTTATTAATTATCGAACTTTCTCTGCTGGTATATCAGTACATGACCAGGCAACTTAAAAAGTGCAGATAATACTCTGACCTTGCTGTTGCTTTATCTGTGTTTATGTTTTTGTACTGTATTCCGAACACTGTGAACCCCTTGAATTGGATCACGAAATATATAACTAGATAAATATTAATATAGATACTGTGGTTGGCATTTAGCTTACGTCAGTCACGATGTTACCTCTTTCATTATATTATAAACTATCGACAGTCCTTTAAAAACATTTACAATTGGTCTAATGCAAACAAGTAATGACAGTATCGAGTCATCTCATTTTCGATTCAATCAAGGTTGTCGTTTTCACATCGATATAATATTGGGCAGTATATATATATATATATATATATATATATATATATATATATATATATATATATATATATATATATATATATATATATATATATATATATATATATATATATATATATATATATATATATATATATATATATATATATATATATATATTAGTCTTTACCAATGAAAAGTTATTGAAATATTATTAATGACTATTTATTGCACAGTGAAGAACCTTCTCTCATTTTATGGATAAAGAGTAATACTGTTGTCAGACTTGGAATGATATTTGCGTCGTGATGAGGGGTATAGCGTGGGTGTCGTTTATGGGTATGGGTGTGATTTTGAATATCGTTGGACTCTTTGATAACACCATAATCTGCTCACATATTTTTAGAAACCATATAAGTAAGAAAGAATTCACAACCAAACCTAAAACTACTACAATCAGTATCGATTATTACTTACAAGTCGCAAATGCACCTTCCTATGCATATATTTGTTTTCAATTGAAAAGCGGGTTTGACGAGTATTATTGTTCATAGGGTGGAAAGGATGGCAACTTTCAAATGGAAAAAGAGAACGGCCATATATATATATATATATATATATATATATATATATATATATATATATATATATATAAAGAGAGAGAGAGAGACAAAAAGACAGAGAAAAAAGACGAAGAAGAGAGAGCACCTCTTCTTTTATGGTTCAAACGACTAGATTTAATATATAATAACGTATATATATATATATATATATATATATATATATATATATATATATATATATATATATATATATATATATATAATAAAATAATGTAACTATTCAAAACAGATCTCAGAGATTTGTAATTTAAAATTATGCAACCTCGTTGTAATAATATCAATTTACGGTGATTTTACTTTGATGGTCACTGTAAAGTGTTGTTTTAAATGTATACCATAAATTCTTTTCTTTGCAGTTTTGTCCACAAAATCAAGTTTAGGGTCCAATGGTTGTCCTCACTAGTACTGAAACAGTTCAAAATTGCCTTACCATATTTTTGAAAAGAACAATTTAACTTTTTCCAATTTGTTTCACAAAAAGGTTACATGATCAAAGAATTTATAATCATTTTCCATTTTTCCAAACTCTGTTCAGATATCACATCTAGGCACCTTCACCTTAAATATTTGACAGATTGGTGCTTTTAAATAAACGATATTTAAGTTGGATGATACATTTTTACCATTATTGCTAAATCCTATCAGAGAAAATAGATTCTGTGACAGACAGTAATAATATTTTTAACATGCAGCAGTCCTGAATTCAACACTCACCGCATATAATAATGATACGATGTGATAAAAGCTGCACGAATGGTGAGAACACTGTAGACGTCAGACTCTACATTTAAATCTACGGATAAAATAAGATTTTAACACAATAAATTTAGTTAAAATGATACGGTGCCTATTCACAATTAAATTCATGCAAAAAAAAAAACAAGCAATGGTTGTATCAGTGTTATTGATAGGTACTTTAACACGGTCTATTATTAGATGAATCCTCGGAAACGTTTTCAAAATGTAACAGATTACTGTACAGTCCATTGACACCTACAAGGATCAAAGGTGCAGATCAGCTGGATAATGTCATCCTTGTCAAACAGAAAAGTTAAGAAAATATATGATAATTAAATTTTCCTCTCATTAGTTTTGACATACATGCAAAGAAAAGTTATTGCAATATTATTACTGGTTCTTTATAACACCGCTTGCACCATTCTCTTGCAATTTAATTCAATATTTTCGACAGTGATTCTGTTTCTTCTATCTTCGTGATTGCTAAGAGACAGCTGCACGGGTGCCTCTAGATTTAGTTACGCAATAATACCATTCTTGGATTATATCTATATACAGTACTTTGGTGTTCGAATTTTAAAACGATGTAAATGATACACTGTAAGATTGATATTACGCATTCTGATGTAGCAGTAATACAATAAATATCAGTCTGCATAATCACCGTTAAGAAGAAATTTGCTGGTTGTGCATAATATTAATGTCTTCTAAGCATTGATTGTAACACGATACTACAATTGTATCATTTTTTTTATTGGCTTCTAACTGAGATTCCTACCGATGGAAATATTTTAAACCAAGAGATGTATTAAAACAATTATATATATATATATATATATATATATATATATATATATATATATATATATATATATATATATATATATATATATATATATATATATAATTGTTTTTATAGAGAGGTTGGTTTATATATATATATATATATATATATATATATATATATATATATATATATATATATATATATATATGAATTTTAACACTGTCGTTGCCAACTAATCAAGCTCACATCTCATATTGACTCATTTTAAAGTCCACAGGTAACACATTTATTTAACTCTCAAATTATTCCCTACTGCTAATTTTCCAGTATGCGTCACAAATGTGTATCAGATGCACCGAGTTGCTACAGACGACCTAAAGAAATGCAGAGGAACAATCACATCTCTTTTAATTATTGGAATATATGGCACTAGATATCAGTAATACTGATATCTAGTGATATCTACTATAGTACTGATATTTACTAATGATGTCATTTAGAGAAAAAAAAGTGAATTTGAAACAGATATTAAGACCACAAATTAGGCTGAACAGTTTTTTTATTCCATATAAAACGTCTTTCTTGATGTATCTAACTAAAAGCAAAGAAGGATAAATGAGAAAGAGAAAGAAAGAGTGAGAGAGATAATCATTCATTAGAAGAAAGTCACCATATGATGATTTAATTGCAAATGTACATATAGGTACAAGTAAAGATCGTTTAAATGACATTGATTTAGATTGGTTATGAGCACTGTACTATTACATCTTGACGGATTTGTAAGCAGACAGTGTTTCCGAAACAATTCAGAAAAAAAATAATAAGTATGATGACTGAGTAGCCAATTAAGTATGGTTAGAATGACTGATCAGCCAGTTGTATCTGGCTTGGTAGAATGAAACTACATGTATAAATCACACAGTTAATAAAGATGAATATGGCTATTTGGAGTCAAATACGTAGTATTCAACTTTGGTATCTGTCTGAATCCATTCAGCTTGATTGCGGCCAAGAATGGCCAGATAGGATGTCTATAATACAAAACTCCAATGATGATTCTATCCATATTAATACTGACAGCAAGTTTATAACTTTTTATTCAGGCGGTAATACGCTTTCTAGACCCGCATTTCATCCATGGCTTAGGTTGTCTTCTGTCGTCTTATAATGACAGTATCTAACTGACTTTCAAAACGATCCAAATCCTATTACCGACGTGAAGACTAAAACTGTTGCATTGGTATGAAACTTCATTTCATTTTCTGCTTTTGAACCTTCGATCAAGCGAGATTGTGCTTGTCTGTAAAGACGTTTGATTATACAATCTTTGTTTCAGATTAGTAAATTTTTAAGTCACCACTATTACAACAGGTCACCTTCCATAAGATCACGTGAAGAACATCTAGTCATTCAAAAGGTGAGGCATACAGATATGGCGTCATAAAAGGTATTTCATCACTGCTTCAGTTCTAAAGTCAAATCTATAGATGTGAAGACATGATTAAAATAGTTATTAAAGTCATTTTATAATTGGTATGGTCTGCTTTGGCAATTGCAAGAAATTGATAGGAACTTGTGAGTAGGATGGAAACTTTGAAATGACAAAAAAAAACATTATTTTGATAGCAAAAAGCATTTTCTTCCCAGAAAAAAGTAACAATTAGTCCATATGAGACTTGTGTCATATTATAGATTTTAGATGACATACATATTACAAAATACGCACCCAACAACACTAATCTAAGAGTTTATTTTCAGTATCAAATACAAATTGATATCTATTGTTATTACTGCTTAATCAGAATACACAATTGTGTCAGTTATTTCCGTCAGCCGATTTAAAATACTACAATCATTCTATTGTATTTGAATGTTTCCAGTGGACAGTTTTATTGCTTAACTAAACCTAGAGACGTCCATCATATTGGCTCAAAGCAATGTATTGCAATTCTACAGATATTGATTACATTAAATAGCGAAAGAAGGGTGTAAGCTGTATTATAATCATAATTAAAAATCATATGAATACATTTTCTATTTAACCGAGTCACAAAAAATGTGTGGAAATTTAATTATCACAATATGTTTCAAATTACCCCAGTCTGACAATATTAAAACTATTATCCAGCTGAACTGTAGCATTGACTAAGTAGGTGAAAATGAACAGCAATGAGAGTGCGCAGTAATCTATTACGCTTTGAAAAAGTTCGAGTACTTATCTAACAATGAACAATGTCTAAGGACTTCTCAGTAACATTGATAGAACTACGGCCTATTCTCCATTTGTACATGCATTTAATTGCGAATAAAGCACTTTAAAAAGTTAACTATATGAACGGTTCTGTATCTATTTCTTGCGTTTGTCGTAAAATTTAAGCTCTAAACTTTATTTTACTGTAAGATTTATAATTTAGAAACTGATAACTACAATGTTCTCACCAGTTTTTATGTTTGGTCCACAAAAAGAAAATAATGCGATATATGGGTTTCTCTGTACTATTGTACCAGGCCTGAATTATCTTAGCAGATAATCATGTTTAAGTATTCTCACAATTGTCTGGTGCGAGCATAGAATATTCAAGCTTACTTCTGACATCATCTCAAGGAATTTAAAATTTAAAAAGCTTGTTTGTTAAAACGATCTTGGCGTTGGATGATAATAATACAGCAATGAAAATAGATTCTATAACAGACCGTGACTATATCCTTGACATACAATCACCGTTGATGCAACTCACCTGTTTATATGACACAACATATGAACCTAGGTAATGTTTATAACCTTATTTGGTGATCACTAATTACTTGTTTCGCCGGCATATTGAATTGGAATCTCTACTAAAAAATAAATTTTGTATTATCTATAAGAGTAAGTGCTATGCTATGCTATATATACGGATATTGTATCGAGGTCGCTGTATCCCGAATGCGATCAACAATCAAAATAACGCTTTAAACGACAGTGGATGGAATATTTCATTGCTCGCTTTTAAATAAATTTATGTTGGTCTACTTTTTCATGTAGCGATTATTTTGAGGAAAATATAATATAATCTTTAAAGCTATAATATGAAAATAAAAACAAAAAACAAAATCACGTACTGACATAAATTTAACATTAGAACTATAATTAGAAATGTTGATTTTCACCGAGTTATGTTTTAGCAACCACAAACACATTGTCATTACTTTTCTTGTTAGATTGGCGTTGACATAACTTCATCTGACTTCTTCAGCATGTTTACGATATCATCGCAAACGACTGCTACGATACGCTATGATCTGTTATTACCCGTAAGATGCCTGTTCTGAGAGTCCCGCGTTTTTAATGAAACAGGTATAAACCAGTTTAACTAGTCACTGCGAGTGCAAATAATATTCTCTCGCCATAGTAACCCAACATGACCACCTTTCAAGCTGTTTGAATGAAACATTAAAATTTCTCTTCTGAACACACACGTCAACCAATAAAACGGGCAGTTTCGTTGATGGATAGGTGATCGTTGTGTTGTTGAATCATAAAATGGGGACATTTTAGCACATTCTTAGTTAATTGTTGCCCGCGGTTTGCAGCAATAGTTGTATGATAAACGGAAGGGAGTGTAATGAATCTATATTGTTCTCCTGCGTTCAGCCGTATATCATATTTCAAAGAGCGGTAAACGGGTAAAAGAATGCAAATAAATTCCGAAAAAATCAATTAGGACTAAGTTCTCTCTTGCATATTGTATGTTGCATTTATTTAGTCTTTCTTTTTCATAAATGCAAGGAACTAAAACGGGCGACAAAAAAATTGAACAAAATGGAGGATTATTAAATGTACATTTTATTTGTTTCTTCAATTGATACAATTATGACCACAATTCAGAAGATCATCAGATTTGACAGTGTGTACCTCTGTCTAACTACCTGTATGTATATTGATCATTCGATTAGTCAATCTCTTCATCTGTCTGACTGTCACAATATGTATTCCATACCCATGGACAGAATTTAGGATTTTGTCACAAAAATCTATAAACATAATTGGAATTCAATAAAATGGTGTTGATGGTCTCGTTATTGATTTCTGTTCTATGAAACTGACATATGTTTGAATCCTTTCACGTTATTTTGCAATTTTGTTATCTTTCAATTTTTGGGTTAAGGGTATTGGGGGGGTCTTTTTGCAATAATACATTTTATTGGCATAAATTTAATTAATGATTACATACTTTGGGTGGAAGAAGGCTCTATTTTTACGAAACTGTTTTTGGACTATAATACTCATGAATTGTGCAAATATTGCCATATTTGAAAGCAAGGATTCAAAATACTATTATATGAAGGAGAAAAATATTTGTACAGGCTCAATAATAAATCGATTGATTTTGTGTATTGAATATATTGTCCATCAGTTCTCAATTTTCCCGGATTATAATTTTCTTGTCATCATTCGCATCCGCCAGCCTTCGGGAGACAATGGTGTAGCTTAGGGTTTGGGTGTCCTATCTGCACCTTCGCGAGTGTTATAGTTACCGAGAAGTGGTAGATCCATCTATACTCGATTCTAACTGCTTTTCTTAATTTGATTGAAATATTTCATATTATATTAAATTAATTTCCTTATTTTTAAATAAAGATGAGATAGACCATAAAATTGTTCTTTCACACAGTTCATCGATATGTCTCAGAAATTGATATTTTGTTTTCGGGAGGTGAATAGTGAGATTTATATAGACAATACGTTCTTTTTCTGTGCAAACAGACATCATTATTACATGGCTCTAAATAAATTGAAAACGTCTCAATCCTGTGCAAGATTGTTGAGCTTTTGTGACATATAGTTTCGTGCAATCGCTATAAATCAATCAAAGCTAGAAGCGTAATAATAAAAACCAGCTTTAATCGAGTAAACACTTTTCAATACCTAAACCGAAATGAAGTATCCAAAATTAGTCAATTAATAAAAAATGTGAACTTATTACAGTACATAATCTTTAGAAGCTCTAAGCATTCTACAATATTGAATAACACAAAAGCATATGCAATGACAAGATTAATAAAACAAACAGCATGAAATTACAAAACAAAAACATGCTGACAATAATTATGAAAGTAAACATTAAGTCCTTAAGTATGATTTTGTAATGGGAATTCCGTGGCTATATTGTATACAACATTAACAGGAAGACATGGAAAATATATGATTACAAGTAGTCAATGCAAATATAAGTCTAACATTGAGGAATTATAAATTACATGCATTATCGTCATTATTTATACTGGCAAACATTTACAGGTCTTATTGTCAATATATATATATATATATATATATATATATATATATATATATATATATATATATATATATATATATATATATATATATATATATATATATATATATATATATATATATATATATATATCAACAAAATTTACATGCCATATGGTCATTATACTGGTAAAATTTTACATGCCTTTGTGTCACTATATATATATATATATATATATATATATATATATATATATATATATATATATATATATACAATGGCAAACGTATAGAACTGCTATATTTGAAATATTTTGATGAAATAAAATCCTTTTCCTCCAAGAAAAGCTTAAAAACGGTTAAAACTTGCAATTTACCAATTGGTCATATTAAATGTTTGTGCTTGCAGATATTAAAATATAAGCTTTCGTTCCTTTTACCTTCTCTGTTCATGGTTTACGTTTATATTACTAAATATGATCCGCTTAACTTTGTAAATTAGTTGCATGCGTCCTTTGCGAATGTCAGTCAAATACAGGTGATTGAGCCTATAAGGTACTATCAAAAGCAGGACAATAAATACATAGTGTGAGTAACCTCTTGCTAGTAATCAAACTTTGTATCAAATCAGTAAACATATTCCAAAATAATTAGTAGGCAGGTTTGTCATCTCCATCATCGGTATTGCACAAAATTAGAACTGCCAATACCTAGAATAAAAGTAAAGAAAGAAATTGATGGCATTTCACAATCTAGATAAAACGTATATTGATATAAGCACAAAATTTAGTTAGAATCAAAGGAATATATATATATATATATATATATATATATATATATATATATATATATATATATATATATATATATATATATATATATATATGGCACTGCTTAAGATTAGATTAGCAGACCTCTCCAATAGATATTACACATCTTTACAATAAACATATCCCAACTTTCTAGCACATTAAAGCAACAGGTCATCTCACACATAAATAGGGATACAACATAATAATTTCAACGGTAAAAAGTCTCGCGCATTAGCGTAGCAGAGTGTTGATAAACTTTGTAGTTCCTTAGTGACAACCGTGCTTCCGGCGGTACAAGAAAGGACTGAAAACAAAACAAATAATTGTTTGTTTTTTTTACACAACATAAGTATTAGTATAACATAGCTAACGAACTGGTCAAAGGAAATCCATCCCATAGTGCGTTAATCGTGCTCCACACTTGTACCACATTATGCTGTGATGTGTTGCTGGACTTGATTAAAGCTCTCTACAGCGTCAGTTAGATATATCTAGAGATAACATACATACTGGAAATAAAATAATAAATACATTGAAAACCGAGCGGTTCTGTGGGACGTAAATTACTTATTCCAAACCTCTGCTTCTGACATGCAGAAGAAATTAGGATCGTCATCCTTTAAAAGACGGACATTCTAACGCTCGTTTGGTCAAGTTCTACAAAATCGCACACGAAACTTGCATGTATTCTATTAACACCATACAAAAAACAATAGAACAGAATGACCAGACATTTTCAACCTCTTTCATTTGTCCATGTTGATAGCAATGAACAGTTGTTATCGAGATACTATATTTTTACTTTATGTCCTTTTTTAAAAGCAATTGTATTTTTAAACACGTAACACTACCATTCCTTTGTCGTTTACTCCTGGTGCATTAACGTACAACTGCACACATACTCCTCTAGAAACAGAGAGCTGCAGTATTGACTTATTGATAAATCCGTCGTTTCTTTGATATATTTCATGTTTACAGAATTGCAACTGACGTTTGACATTCGGTCAAATGCATGGAGTGCGTGTGTATATAAAGCAATAGTTTTATATAGATAAAATACCGATCCTAAACTGAGATAAATACTATAAGAATTAAAAGTGACAGTTCGTGTTTAATGACCATTTTCTTCTTGTCATACCCTATTATGCTTAAGTTTGCCTACATCTGGTTTGCCACCAGCATACTGACAATTGCACGAAATCTCCACTGCTTTTGCAAAATTTATAGCTGTCATAACATCATTCGCAAGCAAAAATGCATTATAATAACCGTGCGGTAAGGAAAGGATCTGTTTGACTGCATCCTTCAGTCCATAAATCCTTTAAATCATCAGCAATATGTTCTAAAATATTTAGATTAACTTCTCCATATTTAATCGCTAGCTTTTACAATCTATGAAAAGTCTAATAGACTGAGTATTTTTTTGCAGTAGGCATAGTGGGAGGATATGGCTAAAAAGGCTCTATAAACTTAATAATATTGAACATGTGGGTATTGATTATTAAAAATGTGTTGGTTAGGTGGTGTGGTTGATGGTCAGTAACCGCAGGATGTTGGTCAGTAAATTGGTACATGTTTTTCACATTTTCCATTGAGGCCATTGTCTCATTTTTTAAATAAAAGAATTATATTATCAGTACTGAATTCTCGTTCAGGTCAAATGACGATTATAAGGCTATAGATACATACGCCCATGATGGTAGCCGTAATATTGAAATAAATTCAAGCCATTTAAAAAAATCGAGATCCTGTCGCCACACAATACTTTTCATGGACTAAAATTCAAAATATCTGTATCTTCTGTTCAAATAATTATTATAGGTTCGGTTTGTGATTATTTAGAATTCGTGATTCAAAAATTTTAGTTATTATCTGGGTTTGACTGGCATTTTCTATTAAGAAGGATTTCAACATTGTTCCAAAGAAAATTAAAGTTATACTTTTATCAAGAGCTTCATCAACAATTATTTTGCGAAAAAAATTAAGTGACAATACAATTTCCATCTCAATTATTGCTTAAAAATAAACTGATGCTAACTCTGTACAAAAATTTCTTAATAAAATCAAATGTCGCTTAATGATGCACACAAACTTGCAGGCTAGATTGTTATGAATCATTTTGAACTTTACACATTCAATCTCTCGATCAGCTGTGTGACAGAGAACTAATGAAATAAATCTTCAAATATTTTTTAGACTTTATGCTTCAATAGATTTTCATTGATGAGTTCATTTCATTTATTGTATGCAGATCTGATCACTTTTAGGATTATTTACACTGTAATACGCTAAATAGTAAGATAGTACCGAATGAGATGTCGTATTAAAACAGTCTTATACTTTTTACCACTAGATGTAAATAAAAATTTGTGGTAATTATGTTTTTATTTGATTATGTATTCCTAACAATGTTTCAATTACGTTTGTCAGACACAAGAAAATCCAATAAACAAATTTTATGTATATACTTGTGTATAAAAATCTTGTTGGATTACGTATTTAAATGCAAAGGCATCACCTGTAGCATGGTATTGATAATGGAATTGAATAAAACACAATGTTCCTAAATCCATCTTGAATTAGATAAAAATTAAAGATGAGCCTTAATTTGTAAGGAAAATATCTAATTAATAAAAGTTTTCTTTTCCTTGTTATTATTGATGCAAATATGAATGTCCGTTATTAGTCGATATCGAGAATCTCAAATGATGCTTTCTTTGATTATGTCTATGATATCTGTTTCATTATGTCCATTTCTGCATGCATTGCCAATCAAAAGATATCAAATACTAATAGTTGGATAAATGCATTCTACAATAAGCGCAGTCTTAGTATCTAATAACCATATACATTTTATTAATATGATTTAGGAGTGCATTCGGATGTATCAGACATCATGTCCGCGCTTACAGGGTGTTATCATAATCGTGTACTGTAATAACAATATATTATTGTATATGCCTGCAAAGCAGTTGTTTAATGAAATGAAAATAAGAAAAACAAGTTTAACTATTTCATCAGCTGCACTGGCAGTTTAAGAAGTCAAATAAAGCACAGAGACAGGATATGTTTTTAGCTGAAATAAATATTTCTCATTAAGTTATTATTTCCATTCGAACATAAAAATAAATTAGTTATTAGATCAGATACAGGCGATCTTATGTCTGACAACTCACTAACTTGAACTCGTTGCATTAAAGACTATTCTATGTCTGCCACTAACTTGAACTCAGTTTATCCAAGATTGTCTTAATATCTAGCACTGACATGAACTCAGCTTATCCAAGACTATCTTATGTCTGTCTCTACTTTGAACCAAGCATGTCCAAGACTGTCCTATGTCTGAAACTAGCTTGAACGCAGCATATTTGAGACAATTGTTACACTTCTATGCTCTTAAAATAAATAGTAGAAAAAGTGAAGAAAATAAACTTAGTAAAATATAATAAATAATTTGCTTCTCTAAAATACAAGTAAACAAAATAGAAAAAGAACATACGGTTTTGCGAATTGATTCCAAAAGTAATTCATGATTTAATAGTAATAAAGAGTTTCAATGGAACTGATTTCGAGTCCCGATGAGATCAATAATTGAAGGCGATGCATTCTGTTATGGTTAGCTAAGAGCTTTTGTGTCAACAGTCTCTTGTTGAATCACATGAAATATTATTCCAGTTGTTTAAATCAGTATAAATTCCGATAAATGTCTTATCCAAGAATTTAGTCAGAGAACTTTCGTATTTCCAGGGAAATTACAATCGTATAAGGAAAACCAAATTCAACACTTAACGTGTTAAGAGTTTTAAGCCCCACTGTAAAAACCTTATCAAAGCAACAGCTGTACACTAATATGGACGCAAAACAGTTTCCCAGATGAGCGTCAAAAGTTCATTCTTCTGTTAAAAGTTTGTACCAATTGATACATGCTACTTGTCACGTAGTCCAGGTGTGATCTTGACTCAACGATTCTAACTCTGAGAAAGATCAGAAAAAATAATATAAAATTGTTTATCAAGACTGTCATTAAGTTTGGAACATGGTCAAGAACTAGATACAATGTTTCTAATATTATTTTTTATAAACATTTTAAAACATCAATTCTGGACAATGTCAAATCCAATAAATAATGTTATATTACAATAGCATGATATGGAATTAATAAACTTAAAACTAATAACAAACGATTAAAATAAATATACATAACACTGTCTTATATCTGGCACTAACTTGAACTCGGCATATCCACGAAATTGATCTTGTCTGCACTTAAACATCCTAAGCTTTATAATCATGTCATTAAAATATTTCCATCGAAACTTTGACATTACATTGTGTCTGACTTTTAATTAGATGCTCCTGCCTCTGATAATATTTGTGAAACTAACAATAATGAATGTAGCTAACTCTACTGTATGAATGGTTATTGACCTATATTTCTTTAATCCCACGAAATACAACTGGTATAATAGTAGATGTATTACGATGTAGTCTTTTTAGTAAACTGTATTATGATTGAAATCAACTCTAAAATCGCATTCTAAAGTAAATTTACATTAAATTATTTTGAAAGCAATTGTGAACTAAACAATAGTGAGATTGAAATCTAAATTGTTTTTTATTTTAGCCGCAGCAGCTGTGTGCTGCTTTGGTAAATCACTATAGTGTGTGCAAGTACATTCTCTTATTCTTTAAAGGTTAACATTAAAACAAATTTTAGATTTGATGACAAGCTCATTATATGCAGTAGTACTATTCGATTATGTGGTAAATTGGCGGCGTTCAAAACACATAAACCTTTCCACTACGGTTCGTTGCTAGGGAATGACCTCCCGCGGTGTAATTTACCCAGTGTGGATAGATAGAAAGAAGAATGCAGATCTCTGAATAAGTATATTGAAGAAATAAACACAACGAGCCCCCTTTCAATGAACAAATATAAAATTTAATCAGTTTAACAACATAATTTAAAATGGAAATAGATCAATTACTTGGTTACAAAAGAAGGAAAATGTACTAACATGTACTCAAATAAAAAGAAGCAATACAAATTTTTCAAAATTCGACACATCAACGAGGCCTTCTTTTAATGGTAAAATCTGGGATGTTGCTCATCGAATTTTGAAATTACAGTTCAAGTTAATGTTTACATATCCTGAAGTGACCCCTTCACCTCAGACTCAATTAATAGACTCATGCAATATGCCCCCATATTTAAGTTTCCTCGAATGTAACGTAATTGGACTTGATATTGTTTTAGAAAAAACGACCATCTCATTAAACGACCATTAGTCAATTTAGCCTGTGCCAGATCAGCTAAAGGTTGATGATCTGTTTCCAGAATGAACTTTCTCCCATACAGATAACGCTGAAATTTATGAATTCCAAAGACAATCGCTAGGCATTCCTTTGCAGTAACTGAATAATTACGCTCAGCGGAATTAAGCTTCCTACTCGCGTATGCAACAGGAAATAAGTTCCCATCATGCTCTTGCAGTAAAAATGCACCCAGACCCCTGTCAGAAGCGTTGGTACGTAAAACAAAGTCCTTTGTCACGACCGGTAACTTAACTATGGTGTCTGACGTCAACATATCTTTCAACGTTTGAAAGGCCCTCTCACAAGCGTCGGTCCTAACAACTTTAGTCGAAGCTTTCTTTCTCGTCAAGTCGGCCAACGGGCTAGCAATAGTACTGAAATTTGCAACATATTTACGATAATACCCTGCAAGGCCTAGAAATGAACGAACTTCCGGCTTTATAGTTGGACGTGCGGCATTTTGAAGCTGATAAACCTTTGTACTGTCTAGGGTTAATGTATCTTCACTGAGTGTGTGTCATAGGTACGTCAATTTCCGAACTCCTATATGGCATTTAGAGGGTCGAGCGGTGAGCCCTGCCTGTTTGAGTCGTTCCAGAACTTTTCTCAACAAAATTACGTGTTCTTTTCAAGTAGCAGTCGCTAACAACAAATCATCCATAAAAATAGAAACTCCGCTCCTTCTTAAAGGTTCTAAAAGTTTCCTCATCATTCGGGTGAAAACACTGGGTGCGTTCTGGACCCCGAAGGGCATAACTACCCATTAGTATGTTCCATCTGGTGATGCGAAAGCAAGTTTCAGACAGTCTAGTTTGCGTACAGGAATTTGCCAATAACCTTTCGACAGGTCTATTTTCGAGAAGTATTTGGCATTCGTCACTCCGACAAATATAGTTTCAGGATCTGGTAACATTTCTACTTGAAAATCTGTGATCCTATTTATCTTCCTGTAATCAACACAAAAGCGGTGATCGCCATCCTTCTTCTGTACTAAAACAACCGGCGAACTATACGCTGACTCGGCTGGTTCAATGACCCCAAATTCAAGCATAGCGCGAATTTCTTTCCTCACAGTTTGTAACTTCGCATGTGGAAGTGGATAGGGTTTCAGTTTTACTGGCGTTTCATCCAGGAGTTTCAGACTAAACTCCTCCAAATCCGTCATACCAGGTTCTCCGTCAGAATACCTTGGTAATCGTGGAGTATCTCCTCCACCTCGCCACGTTGGTCTGATGTTAGCGTTATGACAAGGACGACGTCTACGTAAGTTTCGTTCCCCGTCCAAGAGCAACTAGGAAGTACTTCCGCCACTCCTCTGTTGTCGTCGTGTTCTTCAGTCACAACTGTATCAACCACGAACTCAGTAGGTGACTCCCTTTCTCGGTAGCGTTTAAGAAGGTTAACGTGGTACTTCTCTTTATCGTCCACCCTGATGCGATAATTCTGTCCACTCTTCTTCTCCGTTACAACGAACGGTCCTTTCCATGAAACTTGGAGTTTGTTATGTTCCAATCGCAACAACAACAACACCTTGTCGCCTACCTCAAACTTACGTTCTTTCGCCCTCTTGTTGTAGTACTTGGCTTTACGTCCCCGTGAGGTACATAGATTTTTCTGGGCCAAGTTACAAACTTCCTTCAGCTTGTTACGGAGGTCAACAACGTACTGATACGTCGTTCGTACCTCTTTGGATGCTTTCTCATCCGTCCATAACTGCTTCAATACAGCCATGGGTTCTCTCACTGTCCTCCCATAATCTAGCTCGAACGGCGAAAATCCAAGCCTAGCTTGGGGTACTTCGCGGTACGCAAAAAGTATCGATCTCAATCCCTAGGTCGACCTTCACATAATTTCTTTAGAGCTTGTTTCAATGTCCCATTGAAACGCTCCACTAGACCGTTACACTGCGGGTGATACGGGGTTGTAGTCAGGTGTCTTATAGAAAAAAAATCGGTTTATTTCCTCCAACACATGGCAAACAAACTGCTTCCCTTGGTCAGTTAGTATTTCGTCTGGTACACCAACTCTAGACCAAACCCCTAACAAAGCTTCAGCTACCGTAACTAAATCGATGTTCTTCAACGCAACGGCCTCCGGGTATCATGTAGCGTAATCGACAATCGTTAACACATAACGATTGCCACTTTCCAATGCGGGCTTTATCGGACCTATCAAATCCATCTCCACCGGTGAGAAAGGTTCATCAATCAAAGGGGTAGTTCCTAGTGGCACTGGGTGATGTGAAATCTTAGGTGTTACCCACTAGCACTTGTCACACGACAGACAAAACCTCCTTACATCCCCATACACACCTGGCTAATAGAACTCCCTGACTAACCTATCTCGCGTCTTAGCCACACCCATGTGACTACCAAGTAAACTTTCATGTGCGAGCCTAAGTACTTCATCTCGCTTAGACCGTGGTACAATTACCTGCTTATACATCTCGGACCCTTTTCAAACGTATCGGTACAAGATACCTCGCTTCAGGTCGAACTCTACCTCACCGTTGGGTAAGTTCCGGACGGTCTTCTCCTTTGCATACCCGCATATTCTATTAAGAGTAGAATCTTTCTCTTGAAGTTTCCTTAATTCGCCAGGTAGCAAATTATCTATGGGCGAAGTCGAGAGTTTCAGCGGTTTCGGCCCTGACTTTCGTCTCATAGACATAGTCTCTACAGACCCCACGTGTACGGGTGTACACGTCATAGGATTAGGTTGTGACAATACATACCTACATCCTAAAATAACGTCATGCGACAACCCTGACAAGCACGCTGCTTGAATTCGTCCTTTCACATAGGGCGAATCAAGATTGATATAAACAACTGGAAGGAGATATCTACTCTTATTAGCAAATTGAACCTCTATTGTCTCACCTGTATAATTAGCAGGTTTAACAAACTTGCAGTCCACCAAAGCTGGTGTCGTACAACACAGTAGCTTTTACTCCATTTATCGTAGCTGTTGCGGTATTGGACCACTCCACTAGATTACTCAGTTTACTAGTATCTGTTGTCACTATATTTACAGTGGGACGGTATTTCCTACAGTTTCTAAGAATATGACAGGGTGTGTTGCACCCATAACACACAACTTCCTCTTTCTTACCAGAGGTTATCTTGTCCATCCCTTGGGACTTACCTGAGCCCCGGGACTGATCACGGCTGGGATTGTCAGACCCTGGCTTCCCACCATTTTGACTATTTCGCATAATAGGTGTTAAACCGTTACCTCTCCTAAAGTCTAAGACGCTGGTTCGATCCCTGCCACTCCATGTGGTTGGACGAGAGTGTGCAGCTCCATATCGCTCGGCCATTACACTCATGTCTTCTAAGGTCGCGAAATCACGCTCCGCCAAAAATATTATTAGGTCTTTCGGTATGTGCTGAGGACATATTCTTTTAGAATTTCTTCCCGTATGTTCGGCTCCTGACATTTCTCTGTGGCTTTCTTAGGTGACTCTGAAAAGTTTACGAAAACTTTCAGCTGTCAGCTCATAGTGCCGTAGTAGCGCTTTCTTGAGAGCTTCGTAATCATCTATCTATATTATGACAAACATCCTTGGCAGAGCATTGAAAAAAATACCGAAATATTAATAGCCCACTGTTCTTTGGGTATTTGATGAATTAAAGCTAACTTTTCAAACTAAGTTAAAAAGTTATCAATAATCTCATCATTGTCATTAAACATAATCATGGTTATCTGGACGGTACGTCTATTCTCAGTTCTTCTGCTTGAGGGTCCCGAATGTACGTTCAGTTCTTCGCCCCTTCTAGATTCCGCTTCTAACCTTAGTCTTTCCACGGCTAATGCACGTTCTCTCTCTTTATTCCTTTTCTCGGCCTTCAGTTTATCACTTTCGGCCTGCAGTCTAGCTAACTCAAGTTCTTTTTTTTTTACAGCCGCCTGTTTTTCATTCTCTCTTTCGGCCTGCAGTCTGGCTAACTCAAGTTCTTTTTCATTTTCAGCCGCTTGTCTTTCTGTCTCTCTTTCGGCTGCTTGCTGTTCTCTGTACTCTTTGAGACTCCTCTCTAAAAATTCAGCTAACTGGGTCCCTTGATAACCTAATTCTTCCGATCCGATAACTTTAAATTCTCGCGTAAGTTGCCTTAAAGTTGCCATTCTTGTCTATCTGTCTTGTCGCTAACTCACTTCCAGAGATTAGCTATCACTAAAATGTTTTCTGCCTTCAAGAAAACAACTTCCCTAAGAATACCTCCAACTATCCTAACTCAGTAATGTCTTACCTACAGACTTAAAAACATCAAAAATAACTTAAACGGCTTTCAGGCAGCACCACACTATGAATTCTCTCTAAATTACCCTGGGGAATACTACCTTAATTATCTGTTCTCGCAAGAGTACTAAAGCAAACTATTTCTGGGTTATTTCAATAATGACAACCAACCACGCTTCAGCAATTCCAGATACGAAATCTTAATTTCTTACAATGTCATGCAACATTTAAGAAAATTAAAATCATGCATAATTTCAAAACATAGATAAGCATAGATATTGACTCAATTCACACTCGTAGTTTATTATTTTACCTAATACAAATCTATCACTGACATGGTGTTGTATTTCTTTCAATATATGCTCAGATCTGCTTTTATCCACTGTTCAAATATCACAGGACGAGGCCTCCAATAATGTGGTAAATTGGCAACGTTCAAAACACACCAACATTTCCACTACGGTTCTTTGCTCGGGAATGACCTCCCGCGGTATAATTTACCACTGTGGATAGACAGAAAGAAGAATGCAGATCTCTCAACAAGTATATTGAAGAAATAAACACAACGAGCCCACTTTCAATGAACAAATATAAAATTTAATCAGTTTAACATAATTTAAAATGGAAAGAAATCAATTTACTATAGTTACAAAAGAAGGAAAATGCACTAACATGTACTAAAAAAACCCCAATACAAATACAAATTTTCTTTATTTTTACGATTACTTTCAAAGGACAGAATTAATTCAATTCATCATCGCCTACGAGATGTGACCTTTGAGTGCAACGATGAGTGACATCATCACCTATCTTATCCGGACATCGAATCTTCCGTTCGTCCCTGCTCTGCCAATCTTTGTCTAGTCATCTGGACCTGGACTCTTGCCAGTTGAACTTTGATTTGACGATCGTCCCTAGACCTAGACATAGGCTCAGAATTTGCTCTGGTACTTGGAATTGGTACAGGAATTTTCAGGGAATCTGTTTCCTTTAATAAATAAAATGTCTCGCAATAGACACTAGTTCACATTTCCAAGTATATATATATATATATATATATATATATATATATATATATATATATATATATATATATATATATATATATATATATATATATATATATATATGTATGTAAATATACATTTATTCGGCTCAGAAAACAAATGGCGTAAATTCCGTTGCACTCACGTTCACTAATTCCTATGTTTACATACACGGTCATTGCCTGTCCTGGCTTTAATTCGGGTCACTTTAGTGGAGATGATTAAATTCCACTTTGCGGCTAACACGTATGTGCCCGTATTCAACACCCCTTGTCTTCTTACATTAAACTATCTAGCAGTGTTAAATTACATATGGCTTAGCTCCTCAAATCTAGCTATTCTAAAATAGTTTATGTGATCAATTAAATATTACAAACTAGTATATGGATGTACACTCAGTACATGTCATCCTAGACAGAGAGCTAATTCATAAAACTAGGAGCATTGCCCATCAATTATTAGCTATAATTCTTGAAAATTCCTAAGCACTCCTTAGATTCAATTACATGCAATTTTGTCAATTAATTCAATGAATATTCAGTTACATGCAGCCTTGTCAATTCTCCAAATGAATTGATAAATAGAAAATCAAAGAATAAAATTTCATGACTAACATTTCACTAAAACCCTAACAAATGAAATCATACATACATACATCATGACATCAATATATTTGCAATTAAAACAACAAATGAAATATCATATTAAAATCGTGAAACTAAGATTGCATACCTATGCCGTTTCTTATTCGTCTTCTACAAACCTCACGTATAGTCTGTCTCCTATCTGAGACAACTATCCGGCCCCTTACTCAATAACGAAAACGTACTTGTTCCCGTATAACTTCTCTCAATAAAGATTGAAGACTGAAGAATTTCTCCAAAGCAAAACTCTTAATTCCTTACAGAGTTACGCCCATAAATCCCTATTAACCAATCAGAATCGACTGTTTCTAAGTCTTCTCCGTAGAATTTTTGATTGTTAAGACAGGTAATCATGCCGTAATTAACGTTATTTTGAACAATCAAATATTGCCAAACTTCCCCCTTTAACTGGTTGAATTTGGTAAAGGGTCTTATGTCATACCCTTGTACCATATGACTCGGTCAAGTTTCGTCGCGTGGAACGAACTTCCTTTCACGTTCATGTATCGCTTGAATGTAGCATTACATAGGCCTTTCTATACATCTAAATAAAATCACTGTCTTAGAGTCAAAAACAGATCTCTGTCTCCCTCTCTCTCTCTCTCTCTCTCTCTCTCTCTCTCTCTCTCTCTCTCTCTCTCTCTCTCTCTCTCTCTCTCTCTCTCTTCATTACAGTGGTCCTTGCCTCTCGTACTGCCAAGTTCCCCCAAAATAGAAATGTAGCCATATATACCTGGGTTATGAGTGACACCCACCTTCATCTTTAAAAGACCACGAACCTTCTTCTTCTTCTGTCTGTCTGTCTCTCTGTCTGTCTGTCTGTCTGTCTGTCTGTCTGTCTCTCTGTGTCTCTCTCTCTGTCTCTCTCTGTCTGTCTGTCTGTCTCTCTCTCTCTCTCTCTTTCTCTCTCTCTCTCTCTCTCTCTCTCTCTCTCTCTCTCTCTCTCTCTCTCTCTCTCTCTCTCTCTCTCTCTCTCTCTCTCTCTCTCTCTCTCTCTCTCTCTCTCTCTCTCTCTCTCTCTCTCTCTCTCTCTCTCTCATTCCGGCCATGGTATAGAACATTGATAAGAGTTTACAAGAAAAATTAACCTCATAAAAGTTGGTGGAGAAGAGAACATTAATAAGACATTTATAAAAGGAGATTTTGGTAAAGATGTATTAGTTTGTATCATCTTAAGACGTGGATAACATTTACTCGACGAAAGAACGAAGTACATATATACGCGATGTAGTTTGAGCGTAACAACAACTATTGTCTAATAAATGAGTATCCGAACCTCATGGAATGCAGACTCTTTTCCCCAAGAACAACAGATCACTATATGCAAATGCTTATGTTTGAGCTAAGTGTAAGTAACACAGACACTGATCAGGGTCATTGTTGTTTTCTTGACTGAATGCTTGTAACAAATTGCTTAGACACGTTTATACCAGCATAAAATGCAATGGTAGATCTAGGACTATGTAGTGTGCAGTTGAGTCTAACTTATATGCAAGTCTATACGGTAGCAACATTTTTGATGCACGAAATATTTGATACGAAAGTAACATTGTTATATGTATATGGTGTTATCAAATTTAAGTGCTTGGTTGTTTCGTGTTTCTTGTAACACAGCAACGCACAATATTTTGCAAAGTTATATTTCCAAGCAGATAGGCAAGTCATATGTTATAAATACATATTTGTGAATTGATCTTATGTCAAGACACTGAAAATCGGACTTTAATTTAATTTCATTCTTATTGGATATTTCTAAATACCATGACAAATATATAAATTCAAGGCTAACCATTGTGAATCATTGTCCCTAAGAATCGGTTGTTTTATTTTATGTTTCGCTTTTCTCTGAGATAACGTTTAATTTTAGAAATGCACGCAAGGACTCCAGACGTTATTATAACAGGAACTTAGGAATATAGGAAAATAGGGATATAAGAATTTAGTAATACTGGAATATCAGAATCTAGGAAAATATAAATACAGAAATGAATGAATATAGGAATATATGTAAGAAGATCTACTAGTTGTACATGCATAGGATTTGTCTGTGCGTACAAGTGTTTGTTATAAGAAATAAATTACTTTTAAGACATTTCATAAAAGACATTGAATGCCAATACAATTATTCCTTTTTTTTTTGCACACGATACATATTCCCACCGAGCAAAGTGCTTGGATATAAACTGATACATACGGTAACTACTACTGCATATAATGAACAAACTGCAAGCCGATAACATGTTTAAATTCAGACGCCAGCGTTTACTTCATACAGTGACCAGAATATATGGATTTCTTCCGATAACAAATGTTTATTTTGCATTAACATTTAGAGTCATTCCACGAGAAAAGTGACGTCCAATTATCGAGATAAATATTTTATTGCAACACTACAACAGGTGTGAACATGTATGGGTATTTATGTTTAAAGAAATTATTGATAAATTTGTTTCCATTCTTGTCCGCAATTAATGTCAAGGAGATTTATAGACATTTTTATATTCTATATGATCTGTCGATGTATAAATACTGTCTCTCTCAAAACTGTAACTAGAAAACGGTACTCGATCTATGGATAAGAGATGGAAAAGAATGGATAGAAACATGACGGCATCAATTTTTTTATCGTCGTCATCTCATTAGCAGTAGTAGCAGATGCAACAGTGGCATAAAGAATGGAAGCAGGAAAACTAGCACTAGAAGTAGAAAAAAAAGAGTATAAATTTTTGCTTGTTTTTTTGTTATTGCTATTGTTGTGGTGGATGTACAATTGTTGAAATAGTAGAAGAACTATAACTAGTGTTGGTGGTGGAGGTGGTAGTAGTAATAAAGCATTTATTATTATTATTATTATTATTATTATTATTATTATTATTATTATTATTATTATTATTATTATTATTAATAGTATTATTATTATTGATATTATTATTATTATTATTATTATTTTTATTTTTATTATTATTATTATTATTATTATTATTATTATTATTAATATTATTGTTATTATTATTAATAGTTTTATTATTATTATTATTAATAATAATATTATTATTATCAATTTTATTATTATTGTAATTTCTATTATTACTATTATTAATATTATTATTATTATTATTATTATTATTATTATTATTATTATTATTATTATTATTATTATTATTATTATTATTATTGTGTTATCAAATTTATCATTCGATGATAACACCATACTTCAAAGATGAAAGATTGGAGATTATTTATGTTTTACAAAGGTTACTTTTTGTTTAGGAATAATGTTTTTTTATTTAGAGGTAAACAATTCTAGAATAGTAAAACAAAAATTACATTGGAAATGGAATGTTGCATTTATTTTGGGAGAGGAAAGAGACATAATAAGGTAGCAGAATAATTAATTTTTCTTGAAAGAACTGATAACTTCAATAGTTTGCAGTCATTTTGGAGGGTAGAAGAATTATTTTGAAGTTAGCAAGAATACTAGTCGAAGACCACGGACTAGTGTTCATATCCACAATCTAATATCTTAATCAACTTTACTGTTTTGTTCAGCAGAGCCGTGCCGGTAACATAAGTGGTTTGAGTATCCGTCTCGGAAGCGGGAGTTCATATAAAAAAAATTATAACAATGGTACTAGCAGCTGCCTTGCTTGGTGCTCAGCACTTTTTAAGACTGGTCGGTCTGGTGCCAGAATAATGTGACTGATTGATAAATAATGCACATGTCTTTGGTACGACGGCCCAGTGCTAGACATTACTTTAAACTGCGACACTGCCGACATCGTGGCGATAGGATTAACATTGTTAAAGCTACGTTGAAACGTTGAAAATCCAAAAACAAACACTCAACAGAGCATTTGATTTTGCCTTGCATTCTGGTTTGCCTCCTGGTTATATATATATATATATATATATATATATATATATATATATATATATATATATATATACTCTGCTTTAACTTTACATTCAAGACTGCTTTGCAGTCTGGATTTAATCTTTCAATTCTCGTCGTTGGAATTTCAATTTTGGTTGCATCTATATTCTCTATGGTCATCTTTCTTGCAGTGATCTGAAAGATTGCGAAAATCTACATAACCACAGACAATTACAAATGATATGCCCTTACATTCAATTCTTGCAAAAAGTACAAGCTTTGAATAAAGCTTGTCATTCAATGCATGAAGATAGTAAATTAACCAAGAGTGGAAGATATTATAAATATTAAAGAGGCATCTGTAAAAGTATCGGATTAATGCGATTTCGCTTTTTTTTAGTCTTAAGTAGCGCTATAACAATCTATATATTATTTTGTTTATGTTTTGCATGCGTGTGTGTTAGAGAGAGATGTGGATTTTTAACGTAGATTTAAATCTTTTTCAGTCCTATTGCTACTATGTCTGCAGTGTGGCAGTTTATAGTGATGTCTATCAGAGACATCATGCAGTAGGCATGTAGCATGATGTCTCACCCAGTCACATTATCTTGTCACCAGTCCGACCAGTCATAACACTAACCTCTTAATGGTGAATGCCTAGCGAGGCAGCTGTTTGTATCATTTTTAGAAGTCTTTGGTAAGACTCTGTCGGGGTTTCGAACTCGCCACCGTCTGCATCCTAGGCATACGCTCTAACCACAAGACCACCGGAGCGGTCTTAGATGAAGTTCTGCACTTAAATCTTCAAGATAATGGGTTGATTGGCTTGTCATCCTAATTTTTGTTGGGCAGGTTGTCGACGCCTTTTATATTAAAAAATCAAAGTTTTGTATTTATTGATTTAATTGTGCTTACATCTTGTAACGTTCTAATGATTGTTTTGCATATTATATTAAGTTTAAACAGCATATGACATGAAAGGCCTTTGTCACAGCTGATAAAGCATGGTATTCCAATCCTAGTTTAACGTTGTCTTTCAACATTCTCATACATTAAAAAGTGATTTAAAGGTCAACTAGTGTGCTCACAAAACCTTCGTTTATATGATAAATTTAATCTTCTAGATGTGATTTGTAAAGATATTATGTCAAATACCTCATCATTAATGAAACTAATGACCACAAAACATTGATTTTTTTATTGCACAAGGAAAAACACTCCCAGCCTTTATCGCGCTCGGCAACTTCTGTAAGACAAAGCGGAAGTGACGTGCTGTAGGGAACTGTACATTTCTACTTTCGTTGTTAGTTGCATTCAATAGATATTTCGGTGCGTTATCCGACCAGTGACAAGCTAGATAGTCTGCAGTGACTATTTGAGAGACGACGATTTTGATAGCGTCTACAAAATTGAAGAGTCACTTGGTATTAAGACCATTAGACAATACCTGCCAAATTCAGTACCAAGCGTGTAACTGAGTCCGTGAACACCAGATCAACAAAAGCTAATGGTTACGGCAGGGCTAACAACATGTAGACGAAGAGAATCTTGTACAAAAGCAAGAGCTAGCTAGAGCAAAATATGTATACATCTTTATCTTGCTATATTTATAGCTGTCAGCCCATACCCATTCGCCACCAATATACCTAGCATAAAACGATCAATGGGAGAGGCGATTTTAGTGGGAGGGTGTTTGCAAACCATAATAGTCCCACCCTAACCCCAAAAATGAATCCTGCTTTAACCATGACGAACGCGCGCACATGCGTGTGTGTAACCGTTGGATTTTAGTTTTGTCCACTCCCCCATTATTATTATTATTATTATTACCCCCCCCCCCCAAACATCCATTTTCATGCCTATATTGTATTGGTAATATGTCACACTTTATGATCAACCATTAATTGTAAAAGTAAGCAAAAATATTTAGTGCATTTGGCAATTATTATTTAGACGTGCAAAAGACTTCATGTGTGACTACCATATCAACTTATGCTTAAGTCCAATTTTAAAATGTTGGTCAACTCATTAAATCCGGAGTCAGACAGGGGAGTCTCCTCTCACCAACTCTCTTCAACATCTAACTGTAAAGGATCATGTTCGATGCCTTGCAAGACCAAGAGGGCAGTATCAGTGTTGTTGGCAGAACAATCACCAATTGTACTTCGTTAATGATATCGATAACTTAGCAGGCGGTAAAGAAGAACTGTAAATCATTTTTAACCGTCTCATCCAAGCATCACTAAGATATAAAATGGAGATTAGCGCTGAAAAGATCAAGGTAACGACAAACAACTCAAGTGCCATCCAAAATTGAAATCGGAGTGAATGGATAAAAGCTGGTCACAGTGACAAGATTCAAGTATTTCGGTGCTATAACAATGCCTGTCTAGACAACAACTGCACTGGCTAAGATAAAGCTTAGTTGAAAGGACAGCAACATTAAGCTTGGGTCCAAGATCAAACTTATGCGCTCCTTCTTCAGATCCATATTACAATATGCATGTGAGACATGGACAGCAGAACTAGGGAGAATAATCCATGGTTTAGGAATGAGATGTTACCGAATGATCCTGAAAATCTCATTTTTAGACCACGTCTCCAATGAGGAGGTGTGCATTAAAATCCAAGGTGCAATTGAACCATACGACTATCTGCTCAATACCCTAAACGTAAATAAATGCGAAATAAATTGGTATGGTCTGTAAGAGACGATCCTACAGGGCACAGTGAGAAGAAATAGGAAACAATGCAAATAGAAGAATAGATGGGAACATAACACTGAAGACTTTGAAAAGTTCCAAAGATCAGTGTAAAACATGGCAAAATGGTAACGGGATATTCGATCAGCGGTGACATCCCTACGATCATCTAGGGTAAGGGAAAAAAAATGAATATACATATACAAGTCGCATCAAATCCATTGTATATGAAAATAACTAGATGTTATGAATATAATAGAAGAAGCTTAAGTGGTTTATCATTTTAGGCATTGTTTAAATTGAAATCACTCGCTTCTAAAACAATTGATTCGCAAATCAGAAGTCGTTTCTGAATCTAAAGTGAGCGGGAAATATCTTTTTTCTTGGCATTAGCTGAGCTCAGAAATCATGGTTAATTGCTCTTGTTGTATCCGTGTACGCTATGTGTTCTTCCAGAATAAAATCTTCCTACATTAAAATGTTACGTGCTTTTTCAGTCTGAAACGACTCTTTCATATTAAAAGTGTCTTTTAATACGTTTCGAGAGTTCTGGTGGTAAGGAAATCGTAAAATTATGTTATGACATGAAGAAAATATTTTCTCAGTTGAAAACTAAATGTTAACAAAGCCAACGTGAGTTGTAGCTCATTTCAAACAAGGCCGCTAACATCTGGTGAGCTATTTAATAGCAGAACAAAGCACCAGAAAATTGTGTACAGCATGGAATGTGTTTGTTAGTCTTAGCAATGAAACCATATTCACCCCAAAAGGAAGTAGACAAATTATATCCATTGTATTTATTAGATTAAAAAGTACAAAAATGATGAATCTACGGGTTGCTATTCTTGATGCATGGCTCGACACGTATTTTCGATGTTGTAATGTTGATACAGACTATATGTGTCCTATTTGTGTTACGTGACCTTATATGTTGAGTTTCAGAAATTCTTCTTACGATTTTCTGACTTCTAACTTTACGCTAGACGTACATGTTCCGCTATTTTTTAGCGGAAGATGAGCTACAGCTGCAATATCTTCTAGGTAAAATGTTGCCAGCAGGTGTAATTAAGAAAGAAAACTCCGAGTTATTTGTTGGTAGCTGTAATACTTAACGAAATACATTCTGAATAACGATACATTTGTGTAATACGTAACAAGAGACGTTCTGAATAAAAACACAGCTTTAATACACAAGAGACATTTTGAGTAAGGATACATAGATGTAATACACAAGAGACATTCTGAGCAAATATACGTAACTGTAATACATAACAAGAGACATTCTGAATAAAGATAAATAGCTGTAATGCGTAACAAGAGACATTCAGAATAATATACGTATCTGTAATACATAACATGAGACATTCTGAGCAAAGACACATAGCTGTGGTACATAAGAAAAACCCTTCCGAAAAAAGATACATATCTCTAATACGTAGCAAGAGACATTCTGAAAAAAAGATACGTATCTTTAATTTACATAAATTGCCGGAATCTACACCCCCTCCCCATTTCTGAAATAAATTGGTCTTGACACATAAATATGAAGAAATTCACATTGTGTTCAGATAGTTTTAGTTGATAAAATCCATTAAATCACTGAGAGGTTTTATCCAAACTGCACTGCTTGGTTCTTTTAATAATTTACAGCCGAAGGAAATCCTTTCATAATGGTATATCCAAGCTTTGTTAGATATTTCAAGATTTATTTGCTGTCTATCCAATACAGTCTACACTACAAGATTTACTCATTAATTGTCTCAGCAGTATAACTGACACTATAAGAGTTTCTCATTTGCTGTATATCCAGTATATATGACACTGCAAGAGTTCCTCACTTACTCTATAGTAAGTATTTCTGGCACTACAAGAGTTATTACTGTTATGCATGCTGTATTTGCGTGTTTGTTAGGTTTTCTAAAACAAATATCTGCTATGGGTAATGTAAAGTTGTACCTAGTAGCTAATATTCTCCAAAATCACTGACAATTTTGTAAACAACATCATTTACCTTTATTTCTAAGGAAGGTTTCAATATTAAGACCTTTACCTTGGTCGTAGTAAAGGACATTGTGTTTACTATGTTCTTTGTTATAATTCTACTAGCAGGCTTGCTAATTGTAACTCAGATTTGTCTAAAAATGAACGTTTGGCCCTCATCTGGGTCACTATTTTGTGTCGTAATATTTTTAAAATCTTGTTTTCAAAAATAAAATATTTATTCCTGCGTTCTCTTCTGGGTAAGATTTCTATAATATGTTAGGAAAGAGACATCATCTGGGAAATATAGTCGATTCAGATAAGAAATCCCTGGATTATATTACATAAATACTGATTGTACATATATACAATTCATGCCGTTGGTACATTAGTACATTAGAGACTACCGGCAACTATAGGCACGTTAACACCTTCAGCTTTAAAAAATTATTTGGAATACCAATAAAGATTATTCAGAATTTTATTTATTAGGACCAGTGTTAGTAATTTCAGGATTATTTGGGATTTAATTCGTAATATTGTAAGTTGCTTTTACATTTTCACTTTGTATTCTAGGGAAAATAAATATTGTTTAAATTTTATAATACGTGTTTCTTTTTGCTCTTTTCTGTTACATTGTTTAAGACCAATGAGTCGTATTACTTTCTATCCAGTATATGTGACAGCAAGACTTACTTATTTGCTATATATCCAGTATAATTGACCTAATCATTCTAAACAACAATTGCCATGCATTACGATATGTGTAGCGATGCCATTACATTAATCATTCTATCACCGATGAGTCAGCTTTCATTGTTAATAGAAAACGTCAATCATGTGAACGATGATTACATGATAACTTGATACTTCTGAGTGTGACTCATCGATTGCAGACATTGATTTCAACTGCAACTTCGGTTGAAAAGCTCACAAACATGGATGAATTCCTTTTACTCACATATATTTAAACGTGTCATATACTCAACGTATAATACTTGTTTTCGTTCCTCATATGCAAGATATGCACTAGTCTGTGACATTGGAAACTTCAAATATCTCAAAATTTTATGACTACATTTTTTCTTTAGTAGGAAAATTGTCAGAAAATACTATCGGTGACTTGTTAGACATGTTCGAATTTTTTCCCAAAGGCAATGAATCACTGCTAAACTCATTTGAACAAAATGTATGCGGGAAGGGATGTTGTGGTGGAACCGTCCAGATATTCATATATAAACAACAGAAAGTAAACCCCAAACCAAGGACTAAAGGTGACGTAGGCAATATCAAATGTTGAAGATGGAAAAGGAGCAGAGACCTGGAGAATGTATTTCCTTATAATTCATTTGAAATCTAGATTTTTCGGACGAGAACCGGGATCTCCTGAGATACCGGAAATGTATCTTCAGGACAAAGAGTACCATTCTATTAGACACTGATCCTTTTAATAAAGTCATTGAGGTCATCACTACTATGGGTGTTGGCAATCTAACATTACTCAGATGTACACTTTTATATATTTTTGGGGGATGAGAGAGCGGGATGAGCACAGAACATTAAATTGTTTGTTGATTATATTCAGTTAACTGTTTTTAAATTGAAATCAAAGTTGCTGCTGATCAATGAAATGCCTTCAATATGACAGCAGGACGATAGCTGGCAGTAAAAGGCGTGACCATCAGTCAACTCATTTTTAACTATTTGCCACCGACATTGTATCCAATAAAACAATTCAGTCTGTACAAGTTCTAAGAGACTGTCTGAGGTGAAACGAATGGTCTTCTACTTTTCACTTTATCCGTATCCTTTAACAAAGATAGACTGAACACTTACAAATACGGTAAACAAATTAAAACATTAATGAAATATATAAACTATTAAATAAACGAATAATATCAATTAAACACTATGAATGCAACAGTGAAGAAACGTCATCTAAAACCATAACATTGATTCTGTATATATGACATTAAGAAAATGTATATATTTTTTATACAAACAGTGGTACACAAACATATATGCTTGCCTATGGAAGCCCCAAAAAGTTTGGATAAATGAAAATAATTTAATCTGGAAAGTCAAAGCAAAAGGCTTGCAGAGACGAACAAATATATGTCTTGATAAAAAGGTGGCACTCACCTGTTAGTATGTACTTTCGAGAGAGTGATGTATTTAAGGTGAAGTTGTTTACATTTAAAAATGCACAGTGAAGAGAATGTTGGCATACCTATATGCTACTTTCATGTAATATGGCTGAAATTTCTTTGGATATTGTACTTTTGGACATTTTAAATGAAATTAGCACACTGCTAATTAAAATGGCTGCTTCCCTGTGATCCAAAAATCAACATGAATTTGCATAAAGTACACTTTCGTGGAAGCAATTAATGTAGGGAAAATGAATTTTGCCAAACTAGATAATACCAGCTTTTAAACGTGCAATGAATGAATTACCAAATACATAAAATGTAAAAGAAAAATGTTTTCGGCTCCTTTTTTTACAATTTACCTCTGAAGTTCAAGAAGTGAAAATGAGCAAGTAGAGTTAGCCCTTTTTTGAAAGGTGCACATCTCGAGTAAGGCCAAGCCGCATACTCTCTCACCCATATTAAACCCATCAATCATACACCAAAATAAAGAGAATAAAAGGTTCTTTCAACAATACCTAATATATACAAAGTCTTTTTTTAAATAGCCAGTATAACTAGTAAGAAAACCCGGGGAAATTCTTTTTCGGTAAAATTCTAACCCTATGCTAAATGGGAAACTGTAAAGCGCCACCAAAAGGCACGGACACATTTCAGGATGCATAAAACATGTTCCCACTTATTAGCAAGGTCTGCTAAACAGAAGATACATTGACATCCACAGAATGATTATACTTTATTAATTAATTGTAACTATATATAAAAACATTTCTTGGCATCAATTATTTTAAAATATCTTTGCTCTGTTTATATTTAAGGCTAACGGTTTTTATGTGTTTATTTCCATCTCTTTTTGAAAATAAATAGATCAAGATAAATGATCCATTCTCTCGTAATAACTGCATTTCCATCGAATTTTAGATCTTTGCATTGCTTATTCTATTACATAAGCATTGTAAATACCTCCACATGTTAACTACCTTATTTTATATAGGTTTTGTGATAATTCGTCCAGATATCACTTTAATCTGTACACGTAGATAAACCTTGGGTGCCGATTCTTCGTCATTATAATCAATATATGATTCGTATCTGTTTAAATTCGAACGCTCAACATTATTTTATTTCCATCACTCTATGTTCCATGTCAATTGCTTTGAAGAAAACCGCCATCCCAACTCGTTTACATAAGTGAGGTGTTCTTTCTAAGCAATATACATGTTTAATTTGTGATTTCTTTTTCTATCTAATCATCATCCAGTTCGACAGTAAGTATCGTAACCTTGAGAAGTTTTATCCGTCTACCTTCTCTGAGTCCTTTTAAGGTACAATAACATGTCACGCTTGCATAATACAGAGCATTAGTCTTGCCATCAAATGCAAATAAAACCCCTACATTTAGAAACACCTCCAGATATTTTCCGGTTATTTAAACAGCTTTATAAACTTATTTTGTATTTTTATATTCTTATTAAACCCTAATCACGCACATTGTATTTAATTTCCTTGTTTGTTTGATACTTTGTTTGGTTATTCTCTCCAGACTTTGTTCTCTCAAAAGTTGTTCTTTGTTTTTACAATCAAATGGCTTCTGAGTCATTGGGGCGCTTTTCATAAGTTTGTGTAAACGCAATATTGGGAGTGTTCAACTCCTCTAAACCGAATAATGACGAAAAATTTGTATCCTTTTTAATACTAATGGCGTTTGTTTTCACTAAGCTTGTATCTATTAGGAATAGTATCTATTGAGCCTCGTGTTTTTTTATCTATTAGGTCTTGTACCTATTTTATTAATTAGGCCTTGCAACTTTTGCATCTATTATGTCTTGTACCTATTGCATCCATTATTCCACTATCCATTGTATATATTAGGTCACGTGTCTCTTGCATCTATTAGGTCTTGTCCCTGTCTCTTGCATCTATTAGGTCTTGTCTCTATGGTATCTATTAGGTCTTGTACCTTTAGTATTTATTAGGCTTTGCATCTTTTGTATCTCTTAGGCCCTGTATCTTTTGTATCTATTAGACCAGGTGTGTATTGCATATTTTAGCTCATGTTCTTTGGTATAAACAGATAGACACTTCAACTTTGCAAGATAAGATTTTAACCAATCTACTGTAATCACAAAGGGGCCCCGAGTGGCCGAGTGGTCTAAAACGCTGTCCGTTACGGATCACTGCCATCTCACCTCTGTCTGCTTGGGTTCGAGTCTAAGATTCGGCGAATGTGGATATGTGAGAAAGCTTGCCAATAGCTTCTCGTGGGTAGGTGGTTCTTCCGTGCATTTCCCGGTTTCTTCCTCCACCATTAATACTGGCCTCCATGTATAGCCTATTGCGTGCTGAAAAATGGCGTTAAGCCAAGAAGAAGAAGAACAAGAAGAACAAGAAGAAGAAAAAGTAATTACTTTATGTGTACTGAGTGATTTATCCTCCTTCTCTGTTATCTCTATGCAATTTACTGGCAACAAGTTATGTATGTATGTATGTATGTATGTATGTATGTATGTATGTATGTATGTATGTATGTATGTATGTATGTATGTATGTATGTATGTATGTATGTATGTATGTATGTATGTATGTATGTATGTATGTATGTATGTATGTATGTATGTATGTACGTACGTTCGTTCGTACGTATAGGGTTAAATAGTACATCAACACGTTACTCAATATTATGTGCCAACCATAAGGCGGGTTCTAATATTATCATGATAAATAATAGGAAGGAAGAAATGTAAGGAATTATTACTTAAATTTTGGGAACTAATACTTAAATCTAAGGAATTAATACTTAAATGTAAGGAATTAATACTGAATTGTAAGGAATTAATTTTTAAATATAATGAATTATTACTTACAACTGAGTAAATAATACTTAAATCTAAGGAATTAATATTTAAATGTAAGGAAATAATACTGAAATGCAATGAAAACTTAAATGTAAGGAATTAATACTGAAATGCAATGAAAACTTAAATGTAAGGAGTTAATACTGAAATGCAATGAAAACTTAAATGTAAGGAATTAATACTGAAATGCAATGAAAACTTAAATGTAAGGAATTAATACTGAAATGCAATGAAAACTTAAATGTAAGGAATTAATACTGAAATGCAATGAAAACTTAAATGTAAGGAATTAATACTGAAATGCAATGAAAACTTAAATGTAAGGAATTAATACTGAAATGCAATGAAAACTTAAATGTGAAGAATTAGTACTTAAGCAGCTAAGTAAAAGATTATTATATTTATATTTATATTTCATTCATCATTTTACAGCAAACTGCGTTCGATGTTTCTCATTTTCTTTCAATGCTTTTCTCAGCATTAGTATTATTATTATTTTTAGTTCTGCTGAAAACAAAGGAAGGATTAGATATCAATTGATCTAATCTTTTTTACCTCTCTACAAAATGATATCTTGTATTAGAGATCCGTCTTTATTTATTGCTCTAGTAGTACTTAAACGTTATTGTGATTTAGAGCAGTTGCTAACGGCCCCTTCCAGTCTTGTTAAATGGCTTTCATTTGCCACAAGTCTGCCAAATGTACTTGCTAGTCTCGTATCCGGACAATCTGTCAAGTCAATATGTATGTATTAATATTTTGTGTATTCCCCTAAAATGTTAAATGTCAGACCAATTGATTGTAAATATATTGCCTAGCTAAATTTTATAGAAATCTCATATAGCTTTTCCAGAACACGATCTAATATTACCAAAAATATACGTTGTAGACTTGCATCTGCTCTTAAATCTTTTTCAATTTTACGCATGTAAGATTCGGAAGAATGTTCTACTGTCTTCCTTTCAACCTCTACCCCCTACCGCTACAAAAAGACTCCGGTCACTATTATTTTTCATATAAATCATATGTTACTCTAAAATGTATTCAAAGATAAATTCACGATGAAGTTCGTGTCATACGCTATCCGGCGTTTACTTGACATGCTGGACTGTAAACAAAGCAACGTTCAATACATCATAGATTTCACTTAAGGATCAGCATCAATGCCTCACACCGAGACTCACAAATACAACCACGTCGAAATGCTCACATTTTGGCAAATAAAGAACAACCTTCAAATCAGTACAAAGAATGCCAAAATCTAACTCTTGTATCAGCATCTAAAGGAGAGAGTAAATGCTCGAAAAGTAGACTGTGATCATATTTGTACTGAACAGGAAGTAATAAATGTGACCCGAGTTCATTAGAGTGTTTGTCTTTTAACCTGCATGCCGCAACACTCGAAGAATATGTTTTGTAAGTGTCTTTGTCAAGTATGTTCTGTTCTTGCGCGAAGTAACACAAATTTACATTTGGAGCTATATTGGGAGAATAAAAGATCTTTTTTTATTTCAAGCATGGGGGGAGGTCACGTTTGCTCAACCAGATTATCAGGAAGTGCATAAACATGAGTATTAATACAGCGTTTGATGTGAAAACATAGCCGCAGGCAGTGTTAATCACTTATGCAAGTTTGTAGTAGACCGCCAATCAGATTATACTTAGAAGCAGCAAGTCTAATAGTTGAACTACTCACACACAGGCGTTAAATATTGGTTCAGAGATCAAAGGAAGCCCACAGGGTGAACGGGGCGTGTTAACACCCGCCATGTGGACAAACGGCGAGAGGACATTGTCTACTATGTTTGACAGGATAAGTCCACATTGACATCCAATCAGAATTAAGATCGAGAGTGTGATTAAAACTTAGATTGATATTACAGCTCAAACTCTCTTTAAAATTATTAGTAGACCTAAGTAGTTTCATAAGAAAAAGTTCCTCCGAGGGAGAAACTTGTAATTTGTAGGTAAAACTTTAGACCAGATTGTAAGAAAAGGAAAGCTTTGAGGAGGTCAGTAAGTTTTTTGCTCGACTTTTGCAGAACATTGCAACGTCATAACTGTAATTATTTGTTGTTGATGTTGGTGGTGGTGGTGGTGTTGCGCTTAACACCATTTTCAGCGGCCAGTATTAATGGTGGAGGAAGATAGTGGGAAATTACCGAAAAGAACCACCGACCCACGAGAAGCTACTGACAAACGTTCTCACATATACACATTCGCCGAATCCTAGACTCGAACCCACTCAGACAGAGGTGAGATGGCAGTGGCAGTGATCCGTAACGGAAAGCGCTTTAGACAACTCACCCACTCGGGGCCCCACTATTTGTAGTATGCATACTTTATTACTGGGATTGTGTTAGTACTTAGAAATACCTTGTAGTATTTCATTTATATGAGTATTTGAGATATGAATTTGAGTTTACGTAGAGAATTATGTAGATTGTTAGCTTGTCAGAAATGATTGTGCAATTCACTGTTTTGCCGCTTCGTAAAAACCAGTACCCTTAATAATGCGTTATGTGAAGATCTTATGGATGTTGAATTGGAGGTTAAGAAAATGATTGAAATATGAAAGATTAGTTACAATAGGTGTGTGAATATATCGGGGCATGGATAATTGAATATTTGTACATTTTGTACGAGTTGTAAATGTAAGGAGATGTGTCTGATTGCTGAGGTATTGGTTTGTGTAATGAAATTAGTCGAAGGTACTGATGTGTATGCAATTTATTGTTATATTTATATACGAGAAAAATAAATACCATGCTTTTATTATGTTGTCTTTATTATGTCGCGTTTTACCATACAATAATGTTTGCGTATTTCGGTGTGAATGAAGCTTGACCGGAACATTTTAATAGCCATTATCTGATGATGATGATTGGCTGTGTGTAATGTGAGATGTAAGCGCTGCGGAAACTATCGTACCATTCTTGTGTTTTCACAGGAAACTTTTCGGTGGACAAATTCCAGTTCAAGGTCAGTAGTCTCGAGTCTCTAAGATGGAGACAGAAGTGAGACTGGCAGAGCAGTCGACAAAGTGTAGTCAACATAAGGAAGGTAAATAGAAGGGAGAGGAGAACGAAGATTAGTCTAGAGGATGAAATCGAGGAGGAGGAAAAGGAGTGTAAGGTAGATGAGTCGAGGAAGAAGAGAATTAATTTAGATGGAGTCAGAGAGGAAGAGAAGAAATTAGGAGATAAAAAATAATACACAGAACAGTAGAAAACAAAGAAAGGTTGAAATCTCACATTATGAATCAAGTGATTCGATAATACATTAAAGTTTCGAGGGGAGGAAGAGTGCATGGGAAATTTGTATTATTAGGCCATTTAATTGTTATCAAATTGGTATTATTAAATTTTACCCTTTTTGTACCTTTAATCATTTAACCGTTGGCTTTGCCGCCTGAGAGCTCGGAGCTGAACATGTGACTTTCACTAATTCAACTTCCAACCAAAATCGAGACTGGGTGAG
Source organism: Potamilus streckersoni (assembly GCA_016746295.1). Classification (NCBI taxonomy): domain Eukaryota; kingdom Metazoa; phylum Mollusca; class Bivalvia; order Unionida; family Unionidae; genus Potamilus; species Potamilus streckersoni. Next base: position 3,420,530 of record JAEAOA010000884.1, on the reverse strand, counting down.
ACTACTACAATAATTTAAATAAAATATTGGAAGCATCCCACCCCCAATTCTCCACAACCAAAGCCTCACAGTGAGTGCGACCTTCACAGTGTCATTTGTAATATGTACAGCGTGTCACTGCAACTTGATCTTTCAAAACTAGCCCAGATTATAGAGTTTGTTCCTCCGCCGTGTTCTTTTTCAGCTTTTGCTGGCTGTCTTTAAAATTTATTAAGTTGTTAAAAAAGAAAATCTTTGCTATATCTTCCCCAATTCAGTTCTCTGTACTTCCGTTTAATTGCTTAGTTGTTTTCATTGCTTTTGTATCTACTTTCATTTTACCCAGTTAATATGCATGACAATGGATTTAAGATCTAATTTAGTAGATTGTGGTAAAATATGTTTCGCGTCTATGGGGTGACCTCCAACGGTGAAATTTGCCAGGTATCTAATAAGCTACTTCAAATAGGGATTTATGAATGGGATAAAGTTGTAATCTAAGATAATACATAGAACAAATAAGACGAGCCCCCGTTACAAGTAAAACAAAATTTAATAAAAATTCAAACAAGCAAAATTTCTACGAATAAACGATATAAAAATAACCGTTCGAAAAATACACTTCTTTCTTTACTTATTACTAATTACGGAACTTTAAAAATACAATGACAATTAAGGAAATTCACAATACAATGACAATTATATACTAGCCGATGCTGTTTAAAATAGAGTCTAAAATCATCATACGAGACCGAGTAATCAAATAACTCTGCCTTGCATTAAAAACATAACCTGTCGACTGTCTCTGTCCCACAGGCCCTCTCAGACTGTACTTCGGTTCCGTTGTTTCAGTATCGATCCCAATCCCTGGGTCGACCTTCACATAGCTTCTTCAAAGCCTGTTTTAAAATACCATTGAAACATGCTCCACCGAACCATTGCCATGCGTGTGTTACGGGGTAGTTGTCAGGTGTTTGATGGATATTAACTTATTTACCTCTTCCATCACCTGGCTCACAAACTGCACTCCCTGGTCAGTCAGTATTTCATCTGGGACACCAACTCTCGACTACACGCCTAACAAGGCCTCAGCCACTGTGACTGAGTCAATGGTTTTCAAGGCCACGGTCTCCGGTTACCGGATGGCTTAATCTACAATCGTTAGTATTTAACGATTACCATTTTCTGCTACCACTAGGTCCAATGCCACCCTCGAGAAAGGTTCGTCAATTAGTGGGGTTGTTCCTAGTGGTATTGGGTGATGAGAGGTCTTAGGTACCACCCGCTGGCACTTATCACACTAAAAACAGAACCTCCTAACATCCCCATACACACCTGGCCAGTAAAACTTTCTCACTAACTTCTTCCTAGTCTTCGTCACGCCCTTGTGGCTTCCAAGTGGATCCAATTGTACTAGCCTAAGCACTTCCTATCGCTTAGCTGTAGGCACCACAACCTGTTTAAACGTATCAGTTCCCTTCCTAGCATACCGATAAAAAAAATACCACGTTTCATCGCGAACTTTACCTCGTCTTCAGGCGATTTCCGTATGGACCCTATCTTTTGCATACCTGCATACCTTGTTGAGAGACAACTCTTCATCTTGATATTTCTTCAACTCGCCAGGTACCAAATTGTCTATGGGCGAAGTCGTGAGTCTTAATGGCTTTGACCCTGATTAAGATTCAGCCATTGTGACTAAGATGGTAACATCCATACCATTATATCAGGTCGAGGAGGCATTCAACCTGCGCGACAATTCCATGATATATGCGCTAGAGTAAAAGTTCAAATTATATCTTGATATTTAGCGATCAGGCTTTGAAAATTAACTAGATATTTGGAGCTTATTCGTATTTTTGTGAGACCTGTCTGCTGATAATTTCCAAAATGTCTATTCTAATTATCCGAGAAAATATAACTGCATCTGTATAATCTGTATGCGTAATTTTCCAAAACAATCTCTTATCTACGGAATTACATATACACGTATACACTGATATATAGATTATACATTAATGCAGACGGACAGACAGACAAACAGATATAAAGACATGACATGACTATTAAATCAATAGGCTCTAATTTAAAATTTGCTTAAACAAGTTTAGATCAGAGTCGTTATTGGAATATTATAATATTTACCTTACATTTTTATATATGGAAATAAAGGGCTCTATATTGTAACTTCGTTTCAATATTGCAAGACTGCGATGATGGTCAGACATTATCAAACTTAGCATTCAAATAAGTCATATTTAAGGTCAAGTGCACACACACATATACACAAGTAATGCATAAAATAAATGCATACATTACATACACGCAGACATACACACAGAGATACAGATACAGACATACACCCTTTATATAAGTGTGCAATATAGAGACACTGGGTATTATCCATATTACCTTCATTCCAATATTTTCCCTTATAAAAATTAGCCGTGTCTACACTATTTCTACCTGCATCAATAAAATCTAGTAATATAAATTAAAATTGCCTTACATTTCAGACATGGAAATTAATCTTTGATAAAAAAAAATTGATGAGAAGCCGCTCGCGTCTGTCTTTGAAGTTATTTTCCCTTACTTCCTTGACAACAAACAGCGAACCCTCTTTGAAACATTGCTGAAACGGACTTGCATTTTTTTCAGATAGGGTCAAATAAATGGCCAAAAATGTAATATCCTGAGACAAAATCCTACCGTTTTCTGAACTCACGTATATTGATATGATCAGTGAATGAAAGGGGATGAATTTCGAAATGGGGTGATGAGATGGTGTTTTACTGAAGATTGGGTTTAATTTATTTTGTAAACTTCGAATCTGGAGCAAACTTGATATATAATAAAAAGAAAATTTTCTTTTCATACCCTAATATCGGATCTGCTTCATCCTTTGGTACCAAATGCTATAGATTCCTTTGTCGTAGCTAAAGGTAGAGCGGAAATAATAATAATATGTACTGGGATGTAATAACTTTTTTATTGTTCCTGTACCATGTTTCAGAAACCCTAAGCAAAACCGGATTCTTTTTAATATCTTAGTATGGTTTTATCCACATGCTTTCACGTGATATTGATAACATCAGTTTATCCGTCCATCAATCAGCTTATCTGCAATTCTGGCTCCATATGGCAACCATTTGCGAAAGGGTTGAAGTTTGTTGTGATTGTCCTTTTTGAGGTGGGTATTAGTCAAATAGATTCAACATGCGCATTTACCAAACTTTAAACATTAGGTCAAAACAGGAGGAACGCAATGTATGCAAAGCAAAATAGACTGAGACCTCTAAGTCACAGACTGAAATGCAACTCTAAATAGAATTTTAATTTTATTTCGATGTTGATGTACGCGTTAGGAATTTGATAAAATCATTGCAATTCATTATGTACATGTATACAATTTAGACTCTGAGATCGAATTCCATCTCTGTAACCAAGTAAAGGTGTTTTGCTTTTGAATAAATTCTTTTTTGTATTATATTTATGCCATATAAGCTAATTATTGTCATGTCGTCTTTTTTTTACATATTTTTGTTTTACAATTGCATTTCTGTACATCACTTTATATTTGTTCTATTTTCATAATATAAATGTACTGAACTAACAGAGGCACAATAAAAAACATTCAGTTTAAGATATACGTGGTTCCTTTCCAAAAACCATTTTATTATGAAAACAGATAATTCTTTTCAAACTGTTTTAAAAACGATTCATTGGCATTTAAGGACACATACAAACGAGCAAAACTATTTTTCTGCTTAACGTATATTAAATAAAATGTTCGGGGGAAGCATATTTGGGTCAAATGAGTCATTATCCGTTGCTGTAGAAAAGGACCCAAACCACTATCCTACGTGCCGAGACGTCATTTTTCTGACAGGAAATGTCATATGTTTTCTTAAAAACTTTTTAAACATTATATTTTTAAACAGTTTCTTCAACAGAAACATACAACAATAACAACAACAACAACAACAACCCCCACAAATGTATTATTGACCATGAAAAATGGGTCATACAAGCTATCACATACATTTGGGTTGTGCTGTTATATCTTCGTTTACCTTTCATTACATTCTAACGAACCAACCATGTTCCTTTCAACTCTACCTCTTTGTGTTTATTTTATTTCCTGATACGTAATGTAAAATAATTGTATACCACATATTAAACACAACCGTAATTCAGTTACATGGTACCTCTCTGCGTTTCTTTCTTGAGCGAGTATAAATTTATGGTTATTCCTGGAAGGGTGGACCCAACGTAATAGCCCTTCTTACGGCATCAAAGTCTGATATAATTTTCCGTGAAGAAAACAATTGATTTTATATTAGGAATAAGTGGGTATTTGATTAATTTGCTGTAAAGCAAGTGAAAGAAACAATTTCATCACAAAAGCAATTCATAGTAGTGACCAGTCAGGAAGAATATTGCAGTATTTGAACAATGAGTTGATGAAAAGTTTAAAAAAGACAAGAAAAGCCATTTGGTTTGCTTCTTTTTGTAGCTTTATTAAATCCAATAATTTTTGTTGTTTAAAATGTGATTCTGTCATTTTTCTAAAAATCCTATTTGTGCTGAATACATTTTGGCATCTTGAGCAAATGTATATTGCGTCTTCCAGTAGGAGTCGTATCGCCTATGAAAATTATATATGATAATAATGTACACTTCACATAATTGGAAGAGAACAATTTCTTGCGTGATTATAGTGAATATTTTTAATATTAAATCTTTCAGAGCATCAACTAATCTCCAAGGGTCTCTGTGAGCAGGTGCTTGCCAAACATATCGATTTATTAGTTTCGTCATCCATACACTGTTTTCAAACAACGTATACAATTGTCTTCCTCGTAAGAAACAAATGATGTAAAAAGATAAAGAATCGTTTGAAAATATGTTTTATATTTTTTTTTATATTCATTTATATCAAGTTTGGTGGTTTTACAAAAATAAACTTTTCGTCGCTTGTAATGTCGTAAATGGAGACAAGGATGTTTTTGTGTCCACAAAACGAACCATTGTCTGTTGGGTGATGAAATGTACGGTTGGCAGTAACCACAAAACGCAGAACAATTGGTATACCATGAAACACAGAGAACTCGCAGCATGAAAGTTGTAGAGTCTCAGTACTTCCAAATTATTGCATAATACTCTTAAAATGCTTGCCATATGTTGGTATAGCTGAACATGGCAATATAGGTCAATGCATTGATTATTTATCTCGATAGGAAGAACATTTGTGAGATTCATCGGAACTATGCTGCTGGAATCTATAAAGCAGGAATAATACTGCTGGGAACTATAAAACCTGTAGGATACTGCTAGAATCTATAAAACCGGAAAGATACTGATTTAATATTATAAAGCCGGAATAATGGTACTGGAATGTACAAGAACAGAATAATACTGCTGGAATCTATAAAACGTGCAACCGTTAAAATAAAACAAAAGATTGATGATTATGTCAATAATGTTTTGTGGTTTGTTTCTCGGAATTACAAGAATGATACAGAATACATGCTGGAAAATCGTGCATCGTTCTTGTAAATTAGTGTTGATCACACATAGAACAAAACGTGCAGTATTGAAATGAAGAAATTAAAGCGTTTTAGACACCAGAATATCCACCAATAGTTTCTCTTCAGTATCCTTTGATATACACTGAAGGAGTTTTTCCTTTCGTATTGTTTTACACATCATATGTTATTCACATTTTCAAAATATTTACGTTTTCAAAGATTGTAGATCAGTACAATTCTCAAACTGACGTTATATATATATATATATATATATATATATATATATATATATATATATATATATATATATATATATATATATATATATATATTCGTAAGATTTTTTTGTACAGATTTACAACACTTAAGCTGTTAGACCTTTTAAATTCATTAATCTTTAAATGTCATGGTAAACAGGTGCACAGACTTGTGGCTACGTGTGTTTTTTTCCGGGCTAAGTATATTTTTAAGTTAAGCTTGTCTCAATTTTTTTAGCATAAATTTAAAAAGAAAAGAGTTTTAAAAAGTTGCAAGTGTGTGTACGTGTGTGTATGTGTGTGTGTATTAAACAATGAGAACGTCATTAGGGAAATATATTTTCAGTCTTTCAAATCAGGCGATGTATAGGCGGGACTTTTATTTCTAGCTGGATCGAAAATAAATAAAATATATTGTCAATATTTTCATCTGCGATAATCAATTAAAATCCATTGTTGCAAAAGCAGAACCAGACCATTCGAACCGTATAAAGGGAAGCATGCTTACGAGCTTAGTTGGTAACTTGTGTTGATTTTAAAAGTTCAAGTATTTAATGTTTAACGGAATAGATGGTTCTTATATCATATTCGCCTTCATTAAACAAGACACAAATATAATTATATTGGACTGATGACGAGAATGAAAAACCAAAAAACTCGGAATGGTGTATAAATTGCAATAGTGCACATACAGGACTAGACATTTACCGAAATGAATACGTTGGTTACATGTGGTTATACTCATTTGACGGAACCGACCACTTGAGGAGTGACGAACACAGTAATCCATCAATGGATAGCTTAGCTGGACTGTAATAATACGCATACGAGGATGAAAACACTGAACTAATCTAATCTACCAAAATATACCAAATTCTTGACAGATGGTAATTATTATCAAAGATTGTATTCATCGATCGTTATTCGCATTTATCATATGTACCTGATTATAAGACAATACCAACTACAAACTGAACAGACCAAGATCTGCTATTGCATTACCTGTCAGCAGATCTGGGCTTGTGTTGTTTATTAGGAGTAATAAGTAGAACAAACAATATAGATCCTGATTTGCAGGTGCTTTGTGCTAGGGCTTATCAAGATCATAGTTCATTGCAGTTTAACTCAATTTATGAGCGAGCACAGACGGTGGTCAGATTCTATCTTGGAATACAGTGTTTGATCAGCTTTTCCTCATTGAGTGAAAACTTATCGTATGAGCCGATATAGAATATAATGCCAGTCTGGTACACATTTGGAACACAGCTAAGAAATAAACTGAAAATGACAGTAGATTGTGGCATTTTATTCTCTCTATGTGGGCCTGAACAATTGCCGTAAGAGCGTATGATGGAAGAAAGCTGGTTCTCTGAAGAAAAAACAAATTCCTACTCCAAACTTTTTGTGAAGGACATTCAATTAAATACATGCAGAAAAACAAGGACCAATTCATTACTACAGAATACACATCTTTGTTGCCTGTATTATGTGCTGCATTCGTCACCAATGAAATGTACTTATTTCTTAAGATTAGTTGTGAAAACAGACTAATGGTATACGTCAGAAAAGTACAATCAATAAACAACACACAACAAACAATGGTTTTTAAGCACATGCAGGGTCAATTGTTTTATTTTCGTGCAGATAGGTTATTTTCCATAACAATCAGTAACGCATGCTTGCATATTTGAATTCACAGAACTGACGCAATATTTAAATGAATTCAATAATTATATTAAATGTCATGGGTTGAATACCAAGTAGGTATGTTGTATGCTTATTTTAGCGATCACACTTACAGGCACTGAAGAAACGTCGGTGTGATATAATTATCCCTGTTATGTTAACGTACTCCATTTATCCGTTTAGCACAAAAATATAATATTTGCACGTTATGTGCATGTTTATTCATTTCAACAGCAACAATTGTATCTTCTAATTTATCTACTTTTGACAGTATTTATTCTAAGTGTTTTCTGTATGTCGTTTAATCCGGTATCGGCACTGCTAATTGCCCACAGTACATCATATATAATAATAAGTTTACCTACATTGTGCTATTAGTATCAAAAGAATTACATTGTGCTAATAGTATGTAATTATTATTAACATGACAGTCACGTGATTTACAATGTGCTATATAACATGATTTTGATGCAAGCTAGTACTGCACGGGGTGGGGGTCTGATATTTCCGGACCCCACGCCCCAAGCTAAAGAAATTTTTTCACAAATAAAGATACAGTCACTTGCCATTTTAAATTTGATCTTCGTTTTATTTTTGCTCTAGGTTATTGGGTATTATGTACACTTTAAGTAAATAGACATATAGACGCTTGGTTTGATTTTTGCTCTAGTTTATTGGGTATTATGTACACTTTAAGTAAATAGACATATAGACGCTTGGTTTGATTCTTTCGAGAAAAGTCAGAACCCATTTGAAATTTTGGAAATTCTCTCCAACGCTGACCCAACCCTTCAAGCTAAAACATCAAGCTACACTGCTTGATTCATCTGCTTATAGTACACTGATTTGTGGCCTCCGCACAAGGTACACGTTTCGTCCCTCTACACAAGGTACACTGTTTCGTCCCTCTACACAAGCTACACTGATTCGGCCCACTGCACAAGCTACACTGCTTTGTCCCTCTCTACAAGTTTCACGGCTTCATCCTTCTACGCCTGTATAATTTCATGATAATATTCTGTATCTTTATTACACATGAACATATTGACAAATTAATTGAAAACATATTTTCATGTTTTTACGTACAATTAATTGATTGTCCCTCTCATTTTTCTTTGTTATTTGTTGTAGCATGCAACTACTTGTTTGAACAATATTGGCATTGTTAAAAAACGGATCTTTCTCTCTTCTTTGTCGTGGATGAATGTTGAAGCTGATTTTCTTTTCATAATTGTGATATAATTATCTAACTCTATGAATACGTTGAGGAGTTGACATTTTTCTCAACTTTGCTCAAGTTTACTACAGAATATGTGCATTTGTTTAATAAAATTTTCATTTGAAATATATTTTTTGACTCTATAATCACAATGTCACTAAAAAGGGGTCATAGAATCGTGAGCAATTTAATCATATCAACTTAATGAAACAGTTATCTTTAAGTAACCAAGTCCAACAACGTTTACGCAAGGTCGTGTTGACTATCGCTCTTTGTTAGCATTTAATCTAATTTACAAGTTGTAAATTGATTCTTCCTGATGTATTGCCTCGTTTATGACAGCGTTTAATAAATACAAGTTTCGCCTTGCAATTACATTCCAAAACTTGATTGATTTATGGTAATTTGGTGAAGCCACGGGTCATGAAATGACTGTCTACTAATAAATCGGAAGCGTGCTCCAGAAGTCAGCATCCAATAATTATGTATTGCGTTTGCAAATTAAATTAAACTCATTAAGGTTATTGGTAATTTCTGGAATTTTATAAGCATTAGTCCTCTTTCTCAGTCAATATGACGAGAACAGATTCAATGAATGCATACATATTTTCGTACTGAAGGAAATATTTCATTAATGTTCTTGAGAAAAACAAAGACGCTACCTAACTTTCAAAGGAATAAAATAAACGTTATTGATGACGAATGGTGTTTTGAGAAGAAACAATACAGAATTTACCTTGCTGTCTGCATCCGCTTAAGTAACTGTAATTATATAACCGCTCCGGTAGCCTAGTGGTTAGAGCGTCACCCTCGGATGCGGGAGGTCGTGGGTCGAGTTATATCAAAGACTTAGAAAAATGGTACTAACAGCTGCCTCGCTTGACGCTCAGCATTAAAAGGTTAGCGTTAAGACTGGTCGGCCTGGTGTCAGGATAATGTGACTGGGTGGGACATCATGCTACATGTCTGCGGCATGATGTCCCAGTGCTAGACATCACTATAAACTGCCATATTGCAAACAAAGTATCTATATGACTGAAAAATATCACAACTGTAATTATATAATTTTTAATGACATAACTGTGTAGTTAACTAACTGTTTAACTACAAAACTGTAATAACGTTTGGACGAACAGTTTTTGAAAGGGTCAAGGTAGCAATTAATTTTGTTACTGATAAGATAACAGTTAGTTAAAACGATGTTTACAAAGCAGCAATAGCATCCTAAATTACAAAAAGATTGTTAACGAACCTGTATTCATTTTGTTTTAAAAATAGTGTTTAGTCTGCAACTGTCACCATTGGGTCTTTAAAATTCTTTTAAGAAACTTCTCAACATAGCTGAAGCTCCAACAAAACTTAAATGAACACAAAAAAATTTCTACCAAATTGAAAGACTTAATTTGTATTTTTTCAAATTACTCGACAAGATTCTACTAGCTAATGAAAGTGATTGTCCTGTCTCCGTCAGACACAATTTTTCAAATTTTATTGCGGTATGCATATATGCTTATATTATAAGAATTTCACTTAATGAAACGAATTACGCTATTTAAGAATTTTATTTTTGCAGAAATGGCGCTGCTATTTGGTCTTTTTTACTTCAATTTTGTACATATTCCAAAAATAAGATATATTCAAACTTAGTTATCATGCTTATTTCAATGCGGCGTGGTTAAGAAACCTATAAAAGTATATAAAACTCATAACTTATTCCGATAGTTGAAACAGGTTCAGGAAAACATATGTGAAGGACAAAGGGCTTGACTACGGAGAGCTAGGTGAGCCAGAACCCCATTTTCTTATGCAGCTATATATCATGCCTGAAAGGTAATGTACTTCATATTCATTTTCTAGCTTAAAGTTCATGCCTGAAAGGTAATATGCTTACCATTAATATTTCTAGCTTAAAGTTCATGCCTGAAAGGTAATATACTTACCATTAATATTTCTAGCTTAAAGTTCATGCCTGAAAGGTAATATACTTACCATTAATATTTCTAGCTTAAAGGTCATGCCTGAAAGGTAATATGCTTACCATTAATATTTCTAGCTTAAAGTTCATGCCTGAAAGGTAATATACTTACCATTAATATTTCTAGCTTAAAGTTCATGCCTGAAAGGTAATATACTTACCATTAATATTTCTAGCTTAAAGGTCATGCCTGAAAGGTTATGCACTTTACATTCATTTTTCTAGCTTAAAGGTCATGCCTAAAAGGTTATGTACTTTACATTCATTTTTCTAGCTTAAAGGTCATGCCTGAAAGGTAATGTACTTCCTATTCATTGTTCTAGCTTAAAGATCATGCCTGAATGGTAGTAAGCTTACCATTCATTTTTCTAGCTTAAAGGTCATGCCTGAAAGATAATGTACATTACATTCATTTTTCTAGCTTAAAGGTCATGCCTGAAAGATAATGTACATTACATTCATTTTTCTAGCTTAAAGATCATGCCTGAAAGGTAATGTACTTCCCATTCATTGTTCTAGCTCAAATATCAGGCATGAAAGGTCATGCAAGTCTCAGTTGTTGCTCTGGCTTGTAGGTTGTCTTCATTTAAGTATGGCTTCTAAAGAAATACGTTACAAAAATCCATTTGGCATGTGGGAAGATATTGAATTTATAAATGTGTGTCTATAAGGATATATTTTTTGCATTTAAAAATACGGGAATTTTTTCATTGAAATATATTTCACCAATATTTTTTTAATATTTCCATTCTTCAATCCAAAATTATGTTTTGTATACTTAATCTATTAAAAGTCTGTAAGATTGTTAAATCTTTTATTAAATATCTATTAATTGTGTGATCAAATGCATTATAGTACTAACGGGAGGGAGCAGCGGTCTTTGGGGTTTGCCCCCGGACGCCAAAGATCTTGGGGAGCCAAAACAGTTGCAAATGATAGAATTTAAATGCCAGAAAAGCTACCAGACAAAAATTCGATTCTTTTATTTACGAAAGAAACTGCAATGGTCTCATTAATTCACGTTTACAGTAATGGTGTAATACACAATCTCTCTCTCTCTCTCTCTCTCTCTCTCTCTCTCTCTCTCTCTCTCTCTCTCTCTCTCTCTCTCTCTCTCTCTCTCTCTCATATGACGTACATGTATATTTGAAGTTTAAAGGGTGGTCGTATCCGCATTTTAAAAATTTTTCCTACGTGTATTTATTCGTATTACTTAACCAGGACACATCAATGATGTTTGATAGTTGAAGTGTCCATCGCAATTAAAATATAGAGGATGCCATATTTAAACATTTTAAAAATGACCTAACAAATCTTTATAAAATATCTAATACACAAATCAGATTCAGACCCTGTATGGACCCGGTTAACTTCTTTAATGCATTCTTAAGGAAGGCAATTTACCCTTCTTACTTTAGCAAGATACTATTGTAACCTTCAAAGCGTGGCTGTGCCATACGACACTGTAACACTAAAACGACACAGTGTCATAAGACTTTGTAACACCAAAATACACACATTAATCCAGGATCACAGCAGAATGATTCAGAGATGATAATTGTAGGAATGGCAGTGACTTATATCATCATTATTGAGCGCTGGTGATTAAATAAACTTTTATTGATAAATTCAGTCACTGACTTGGAACCGGGCAGCAGGTCAAACCATTATATTTACTCTCTCCCTAGCATGAAACAGATTTTGTACGTCATACAGTAAATCGATATTTATACGGAGAATGTTTACCTTGCTGGAAATAACAACATTACCACTATTATTGTTACTACTACTACTACTACTACTACTACTACTACTACTACGACTACGACTACTACTACTACTAATAATAGCAATAATAATAATAATAATAATAGTAATACTACTACTACTAATAATATTATTATTTTTATTATTATTATTATTATTATTATTATTATTATTATTTTTATTATTATTATTATTATTATTATTATTATTATTATTATTTTATTATTATTATTATTATTATTATTATTATTATTATTATTATTATTATTATTATTATTATTATTATTATTATTATTATTATTATTATTATTATTATTATTATTATTATTATTATTATTATTATTACTGATAAAACTGTAGTAAATAGTTAGGATGATCAGTTTTAATATGTTTAGTATGTATGATTCCAGATAGGTCAGTTCCGCTGCAGATTCAAGCGCACTTACAAGTGTTTAAACTGGCGTGTAAACCTTAAGGTTGGTGTGCATTATATTGAAATAAATACAGATGAATAAATTTCTCCAAGAAGGAACCATTTTAACCCCATATACAAAATTCTTGGAATGTAATTAGTGAATTATCATGACATAAATCAGGCAGTACTGTTAAAATCATTATTGCCAGCTGAAAGAACTCCAAAGAAGCCATAATTGTATGCTTCTAAAAAAGCTTCTAAACTTGCATCACGACTGTTAATTCACCACTGGATAAAGCAAAACGGTGGATGCCATCCGTTATATATGTTACAGTTGCAGAGGTTAAAAACCCATGCACTCTTCTTTTTAAAATATACAAAGACAAATTTTACGTTGGCGCGTAAGTTTTTTTCAGCGGTGGGACACGCTCTTTTCAATAACGTTGGTTTTCCTCAACCAAAAGCCTTCGTTGACAATTTTAATGATTAAGCAATCTCTTAATGTTGTATACTATTTATTGTCTTAAAATACGCAACAGGAAAGATCGAAACCAACAAGTCTTGCATAATTTAAAATAAAATTTGCTTCACTAAACTTCAAAGTTTTGATTTATAGCACCGTGAGTTCATTAAAATTATTTTGGGATTAGGTCATAGTGATTCTTCTGTACTATTGATGCATCAGTACATTACTGCAACAAATGTATGAAAGTTTACATATCTGCAACAAAAATATTATGAAAAACAATTTTAAGTAATATGAAAAGGACATTCGTGTTAGCACTAGGTTAATATATGAGATATATTTCATACATTTTACCCCACTTAGGCTATTTTGTGAAGGTCCGTAATAGTATCTACCTACACACGCTAAAACTCGTTTGATGACCTTTCTGTTGGCTTAAAATATTATCTGTTGATAGCTGCATAACACTGTACCTAATACGTTTATTGAATTAAACCAATACCCCTTAACCTTTCAATTAAGTGCCGTCAGTGGAAAATACTCCCGGAGAATTTGGGATTAATCTTTTTGATTATATTAGACTATTTCGAGGCAAACTTGAGAAGAAAAATATACAAATATTCGCGAGAAGTAATTAACATGTGTTTTTCTGCATTAATTATTGGAGGAAAATGACATGGGTCAGAGGAAAATTGTCAAAGATGTTTGTGATTCTGACACGTAGAACTCATAATCCCTTGACAAGAGAGGTCTTTTACAAAATGAAGTCATGAAACGGTTTTCTGTCGTAATCTAATATGTTTCCGTATCTGATATCTCCCTTTACCATGTTTATGCAATGAACTGCCAGCTAATTTTGTTTCAGACACAGCGTTTAACATAGAACATACATTTAATGTAAGAACAGTAAGATTCTATGTAATGGAGAAAATAAATGAGACGTATTTCAGTCTAGTATTTCTCTTTATAGAAAAACTCAAATTTGCGAATGGCAGTGTGGAATTCATCCACCCCCATTTTTGACATCAAGTTCTATCAAGGCTTCCTGATGCTTTCTGTTTTTGTTAGGTATCTTAACTACAACGATACAAGCATTGTACTTTTAAATACATTATATTTACACCGCTCTGGTAGCCTAAGTGGTTAGACCGTCCGCCTCAGATGTGGAAGATCACGGCCAAGTCATATTAAGGATTTACAAATATGGCACTGGCAGCTTCCTCGTATGGCGCTCAGCATAAAGACGTCAGTGTTAGAAATGATCAACTTGGTGTCAGAATAATGGGACTGGGTGGGACATGATGCTACATGTCTGCGTCATGATGCCCCAATGTAAGATATTACTATAAAGTGCAATACTGCAGATATCGTAACAATATGAACGACAAATTGTTAAAGCTACTTTAAAATCCAAAATCATACACACCCACACATACACACACGCATTTTATTTTCATTTCATAGAAACTAATCAGCAGTATTACAATCTTCATTTTAAAGTAACAGGTAATAAACAATTATCCATAAAAGTTAATGTCTGAGGTGTTACTACGTTTCTAAGGACAACCATTCTGCTTTGTTCTTTAACTTAACTATCCATATTGATCTTGTATTTAAATAATCTGTAGAAAGCACATTGTAAAGGAAACAGTGGCATATCTATTGAAAATGGTTTGAAATTGTTTATATTCCATTTATCTAGACACCTTTTGTTGTTTGCAGATAGAGCTATAGAAACACAATGTTTATCAAGCAAACCAGAAGAGTATGTAAACATGGAAATCTCCATATAGTTGGGGTCATGATTTCGTAAATAGTGGATACCTCCAAAGTTATGAATTTGCAATTCATTGGTTGTACACGGCTCGTTTTATAGGTATTTATGTGATGTGTTTTCATCTAGACGAGTGTGGAACAAATGTCAGAAAATATCAGTCTCAAAATTTGTTTATCCACTAAAACATCTTGATGAAATCTTGAAAAATGTCTGCAACATTCTTCTTAAAATATTTGGCACAAGACTTTACCTATTTCGTCCTAAACCTCTGGAGCGATAACGATCCGTGACGTTATGGATGTACAATACGTTTTAATTTTTATTTGTGTAAATATCGTGAGTCGATAAGTCAAGTTGAGGACAGATTGCTAAGTAGGAGGAGATCAGAGCTTTAATTCTGTACAATCTGTATATATTGCTAGACATATACAAATTCATTGAAAATACAAGGAAGATTGATAGTCAATTGCCAAACATGATAGTTCTTTAGCATATACTTCAATTTTAGGCTGATAATGTTAAAAATGTCTGTGTTAGGATTACGTGGAGATACAGTATAATGAGAGTGTGAGGACAAACGTTACATTAATTTGCTGAAAATGCATTAGAAACATTGAAACTAGAACAAAGAGACTGGGGATATAACATGATAAACAGGATTTGTTTCTTCTAATGAATATATCCTTTTCCAGATAATGCTTCTGTCAAAAATTGTATAGCGTAAATTTAGAAGGGACTCCCATATGTCACAGGGGACTGCCATACGTCAGAGAGGATTGCTATATTCAAGACATTTGAAAAATTGAATATGACTTTTTAAAAAAATCCATGTATCATGCAACCTCACGTTGTAGAAACAATACAAATTCGTATGTTGTTGCTCTTCATGTTCGGAATTGATTGTCAAATATCCGTTAGTGTGTTTGTGTATGAAGCAACAGGGTGATATATTTATGCATACTTTGAAACCTACTTTAAAGACATTTTCGCAATTTGCGGTTTTATTTGTAATAGGCTATTAAATATTTGTTACTTAAGAATTCAATATTGGATATTTAGCTAATAATTTAATATGCATTGCTTATTATGTTTTAGGCCTACATTATTAAAATGAACGTATTTCCTCAAAAATTAACGGACATTAAGTTACAATGTCGAGTGACATAAAAAGAACTCTACACCTCAGTTATTAAAGATGCTGTCCGCTCATAGATGATTTAATTTACTAGTAGACTTTACTGGTAATTGTAGTAGTACTAAAACTTTTCTCTGGACTTTTAAATTATTTAATTTTCATGTAACATACAGTACTCATTACGAACCTACTAAGAGAAGAAAAGGTTTCCTACTGACGCCTTTTCGATGAGGAAAAAAAGTTTTCATTTTCACAAGCACGTACACTAAGTAAATTCAAGGAGTAATAATCTCCCTTGAGAAAAAATAATAATATTGAAGTGCCAAAATCTGTCAGGCCTCCTTTATCTTTACAACTCTTTTCTTTCCAAAACTGTTTATTATTAACAAAAACTGCTTAGTATTAACAAATCTTTCTAAATCTGTGGACTTTATAATGAAAAATGATTTTAATTGCCCAGTTGCCCAGTAGGTTGCAATTTGTTGGATGTGAACTTGTGTGTGTCCATATATATATATATATATATATATATATATTAATGTGTGTACATGTACGTACTAGTAAGTATTCCTAAAAGTATAAATGGGTAGGTATACTTAAATGCAGGGCCGACAAAAAGGGTAAGGGCCCTGGGCCGAACAACATTTTTTAATTTTATAAAAGAATTTTTTCATCAACTACTAGGAGATACCCGGGTGTTTCTTACCCCAGGGCCCGTAATTGCTATCTACGGTCCTGCTTAAATGTGTATGCATGGATAATACTTTACAGGAATGTTATTCACAATGTGCGTTACGTGTTTTATATTATACGACTGCACTGCTCACCCCATTAGCTTTGTTATATATCTGTAAACAAAATTATTTGATAACTACTCTTTACACACATACACACATACACACACATCCACATAAACACACTATCACCTATCACTAAGTATTTTGTTCCCATATGCGACCTTCGTTTGTCCTGAGATTTGAATATCAAATAAAGGTTTTGTTCTGCCCTTTTCTATTCCGTTCTGTTCTGTTAAATAGATAGAATAGTTTTGAACCGCATATCAATCGAATTCGTCGTCTAGATTACTGTTAATCGTCGTCAAAATTTGCCAGTGTTGCATTAGTTTACTAACCAGTGTCATATCAAACGCCGCTAAAACGAATGTTGTACGTGTGTCCTCTAACGTTTTCTACGCCATGCTAGATATTTAGTATGTTCAGTTATGACATTATGTTGTATTGAAAAGATTCAATTTGCTGAAACCGCTTTGCAGCCGGATATAGCGAAATCGACCTACAAGGGGGCTTCCAAGTAAGAGACCTGATAAATAATTTGCCAACACGAAATCGATAAACCAAATATATAGCTTCAGCGACATAACAGCTCGAACTTGATTTGTAGCTTTACTGAACCAAAGTGCCAGATTTGTGTCATTGCTTAGTTATATTGTTGGAGAATATGGATGGCTACGCATTCGAACGCAATCGAATTTTTATTAGACATTACCCTAGGTGGGTTGTTTTTATCTCGTGCTCGTTCGCAATCTGATGTTTCGTTTAATTTAGGACTTAGATTTCATGAAAATGGCATAGTTTCGGCGAAATCCAACTTCCAGGTTTTACGATCTGGCATCACACCCCAACACTTGTATCCAAATATCTAACACCGATAGGGTGAGGTCAAAAGAAACTCGGATTAAAAAAAATATAGCTTGCCAATTCAACAGCTAAATAGCAAAGCAAATGGGTATTGACGTTCGCTGGTTGTATACTGATCAACGTAAGTTAAGTTTTTTAGTGTAATCAAAACTAATGGACCTAATAAGACACATATTTATCACGATACTAAGTGTTTGACCTTCAAATAGTGTTCGTCTTATATGTTTGACGTATTTGTAAAACACTAATCAGTCGATATTACTAACATATTTTGATTGTACTCAGGACCAATGATTATGCATCCTTATTGCATGTGCTCTTGCATAAAGTCCTCAATAATGAGTCCAATTAATTTGTATCTCAGTGTTAATTATGTTCATATGAAATACAAATTTATATACCTGCATACTCAGGAATGCCATTGAGTTACAAATCTATAATTTAATGTTAATATTAAATTAAGTACTTTCATTGAACGTGATCTTTCCAAATAGCATGAAGTGGGCGTTTTGCACCACTGGCCTCTTTGGGGACCGTGCCACCTGTCTTCGACTTGCTACCCTCAAGACATAGTTATCCCATATGTAAATGGCACATGTTTATCACTTTCAATTTTATACATACATGAGACAGTCAAGGCGGTAGAGTCTCGTACCGATGTTTGTGCCTCAAGAGCTCCAATGAAGACAAAACCCAGCCGTTTATACTATTTATTGATTTGGTTGCATCCGGTACAGATCGATAAGGCCAAGGCAACACACATATGTAGCTGTGTAAAGATTCTTTGGGTCTTCTTATTTCACATTCTCTTTCTATTTCTTGTTTGAGGCTGTAGCTGTCTGTTTTTTTCTTCAATTTCACCAGCATATTCTCAAACTTAGCCACACTGATTGTTTTATCTCGAGTTGTCAACGAATACAATTTTGTGATAGTACTGTGACTGTTCAGTGCTGATACGCGTATTGTTTTATCCAACCGTTTAGAGTAACAACATATTTTGACAATAATATTTTCAATGTGTCCACATCACACGCCTTTGGTTTACCAGTGTCATCGTCGAAATCACAAGTTCACCTGGATCAACGCCAACAACATGACCAGTAAACTCTGGCAATTCGGCTTAGATACACATAAGCACCGCGTCATCGAACTGAGTAATGTCCGTAAAAATTAAAAGACATTTTTTATATAATAATAAAAGTTCAATAAGTACTTATATTGTTGACTAACGCTCTAGTGTACGCATAGCTTCAATGTCAAGAAGAAAATATCCGATAGTGTTTGTACTCGCATAGTCAAATAAAATAGCTTTTGTTTACCTGCTTGGGTAAATAATTGTCAACTTTAACTGCCGATGCAAGTCCATATGTTTCAAACTACAAAATATGTGAAGGTTTTACCACGTATGGGACCAGTGAGAGCCCAATTTTTTGAAGCCAGACTAACGGTTCCAGTTTCACGTGTTTGTGGCACTATCGATACAAATTCGACTCGCATAAAAATCATCACGAAAAAGTTTGTGATCATTTTCGCTATCGCAAGTACATCAAAATTATTCAATGCCATGACCTTCTTCGACAAAGTAATCGAAAGATGTATGCATTAGGGTATTCGAGGACTCATGCCGGGTAATCGAAGGCCACATCTTTTTATATGGTGTCTAACTGCCTTTCTTGTTGGCATTCTTGTTCAGTTCCAACTACCCCGAACGCTTCAGCTTTTGCAACCAGTGCCAATAACGTTGGAATGACTGCAAGAAATGAAACTATTATACCAGTCGTCTGCATTTGTATCATCTCTGGGTTTAAATAATGTTAATGAAAATGGGGTGTTTTTGTCTTTGACCGCATGAAGCTGAGAGAGCTGTGGTGTTTTGGTGAATCACACGGGGACATTTCCAATTAATTGTTTTGGGGAAAGTTTCAGTCTGATCCCACAATAGTTTCTGATTGTTTTTCTTACATTTGCAGGTTAATTTTTAGTAAGACCGACCTTCACTTCGTGATAAGATATTATTATCAAAATATGAAACAGTTTTAATTATAAATTGTACGAAATTTCTACAGGTTTAATTATAAATTGTACGAATTTTCCACAGATTTAATTATAAATTGTACGAATTTTCCACAGTTTTAATTATAAATTGTACGAAGTTTACATATATACATTGATCACCACCATTCAGCCACCAACACCATTAAAAACAGTGTTTTGTCCGGAGTATCACAGCATAGGATAGATACCCGTCAGCAACATTACTTACTCGTGCATGCAAATAGAAGCCAACGATGGACTGACTGAATAAATCCAAGTTTTTCAAAGAAATGAATAGAAAGTGTACAAAATATTAATATTCTGATTCGCGATCTGCAGATCCTTGTCAACGTTTTGATGATAATCCATGTACGAACACATGCAAGAGCACATATTTGTGTATGCACGTGCATAGTTTTAGCCGAATTTCTTCAGAAGGTACAAGATGACCGTATCCCAAGGAGACCTCAGTCACTTTTAAGTTGTCAAATATCATGTTACTATGGGTTCGACTATTATCTCGCGCTGTAAGTTGGAACACCAAGAACATGTTTTGGTGCAGTAAGAACATGCTGAGTACTTATTTGCCAAGTAAACTGTCCAACAACAGCAGTTGATGGGTGACGTCTGCGGTATGTGATTGAAACGACAACGTTGACGTAGTTTCTGAATGCATAAATGACACCAAGCGTGATTTTGTGATCAGTGAAGTGAATAACACGGGCAACTACAATATTAATGTTTCGAATACCAATTTTCAAATGAAAGCAAAAGCACCACGCCAAATCACATTGCTGGAATTGTTTTTTGGAAAGAAGGTGACTGTATGTTCGGCTTCAATTATCCCCTTGCAAACATTTCCTCCAATACACAAATATGTGCGTGAGGGAAATATCACATGAAAACCTTAATCAAGCAACGTTGAACTGTGATCGACTTGTGCAAATTGAAAGTTGAATTATGATTAGGAAACGATCTGCGGCAGGGTTGACGGCATTATTGTGAGGTCGGTTAATTATACTTGATCTATGATCTGCATGATGAGTTGACAGTCATCATTGTTAGGCCATCGTTTTATCATCGTTGTATCTAGCGAGCCAGAGAATCTTTGTGGCTACGTCAACGTTGTCCAGAATTGGTTCAATTTCCTTACCATCGATGGAAAGGCTGTGAGTGATATTGGTGTGCTCGCAAACACCCCACGAACAACATCACAAGCCCAGTTTCATAATATATCATTTACACTGGTTTTCTGGCATTAATAACACCAACACGCGTTAAACGTCCACACACAACAGTCAATGTTATTATTAAATGTCAGTTAAATTTCTAATGTATAGTTGCATTATTAATATATCACCACCCAGATTAACAACGTGCCCTTCTTGATCTACAAGGTAGAAAAAGAATATGAATCATTATGGATAAGAAGATACACATGTTTTGCGGACGTAATCGATAACAAATCACCTGGTTCTACTCTTGGTGAAAACTCAAACAGAATTTAGCCATAAAGAACAGACCTTTTTTCATAATTACTATCGATGACCTCACAAGTGAGATTGACTTTCGTCGTTGAGGAAATCCTGACAATGTCAGGTGCAATCTGATATCCAAAATATCCAAAACATAAAAATTGTTTATCAATTGGAATGTTACCAGGTGAACATAAAACTGGTCTGTTTTTGACGACTATACAATATCAACCGAGCTTCGATTGCGATGAGTGTGTGCTCATGGTCACGTATAGAAATTTTAGAGTCTTTGCCAATCACCAATGATATTTTTTGTTTAATATCTTCGTTGATCGATTTTTCAACAATTAAATTTTTTACGTTTATCTCTGACCTTGGCAGTACCTATTTTGGGTGTTGCAATATAACTAGATCTACGAAACAGTTGATACGGTGAGAGATGAACCTCGACTTGAAAAAATCATTTAAGAGTCCATCCCGATCTTGCATTGGTGCACTGCTTCAGCGTTTCGAAAATATTTTCAATTCCTCTGCCAATTTCATCAACGAAGGAGCTTCTGTTTTTGCAATTCAGGATTGTTTGGGCATCACTGCGAATCCATGATGATCTACTTTTAAATCCATTCTTGTCAACACTCAATGACATAATCACATGCGTGCTAAGGATAAACTTTGCTTAAACCCCAGCGTGACCAAAGGTTTGTAACACGGCAATGATTTTAGGAATCATATTTGTCAATAGTTGTTAAGAGTCATCGCCTAGTTTGTATGTGAGTGGGTTAATTGCCACTTAAATTACAACTTGACCACTGCGTTTTAGAAATTTGGACCCTGGTACTTCTGAGTGCTGTGTTTTTGCATGAATATGTTCAGCCGCGTCATTAGCGATAGCAGATGCGAGATGATCACGACTGTTTGGTTTATACTAGTCTACTACCGCAACGATATCCGCCTTTTGACATCCATGAGTATTTTATTATCTGTTGCACCGTTCTTGTATTTGCTGTTGTTGTTATTGTTACAGTAGCAAGGCAGGCAGCATTGCATATACTGCGTTTCAATGCCATTGAACGTCCAATACAAACACGTATTTTATCTAATTGGTGCTATATTTCAGTTGATCCGTCGCCGCTTTTTTATTACTTCTTCCGCATTATGTGGTACACGAACGTCAATGCTAGGTAGATAGCAAGCCTCAAATAATCCATTACGAGACTTGACAACTCCAAGTTTTAAATCACGCAATCTCACACAAAATAATTCATTAACATTGTCCTCATCAGATTCATGTACAAACGGAGATGAGATAAATGCTGGCGCCACATCAGCACAAGTGAGTTCAAATGACCCGTCACGACAGAGTACTGCTCCAACTGATTATAATCAAACTGTGCGTTGAACTCAACTCGCATCTAATTCCTCAGAGCTCTGGTAAATTTCGTAAGTCGTGATTGCCATGTTCTTGCGTTTACCCATAGCGTCTGAAAATTGTTGACGATGCCTGCGTTTTCTCTCTTCTGTGTCCTCATACTACCATTTTGATATCCAATGAAGACTGGCGAATTTTGGAGCCATTCTTATGTTTGCATAATCAGCCTGAACATCTTGAACATCTTCCTCACTTCTTCACTGACCTTATTTCAAATGTCACTAGCTTGAGACCCATTTGGCGAGTTATCTTTCTTTTAGGGTGTACTCTTTCATGCAGGATACTCTGAAGATTAGTTTTATTTGTATTTGCCTTAAAATTCCCATGTTCACTTCATTCCATTTTTTAGTCATTTCCATGAAAACCAATTTATCAATGTATTTCGTGTTTTTTTTTGAGAAAGCATGCAACATTTTTTGTGCCTCCTTAATAACACCTGTATGATGAATTGAAGCGATACAGCGATTTCAGTTTATCCGTCACATTTTTAATATTCCAATCATTTAGCACGTTAATATCGCTATTAGGGACCTCCATGAAGTCCATCAATATACTTTTGGAGTAGATAATCTGACTACTGATCAATAATTGTACATAAATCACAACACGTGTTTCTTCAATAAGAAAATATTCACAACTCAACTATATGTTTATCGTTTGTCAGTCAAAATCGTTAGACATGCTATAGAACTATACTTCACTGTGTGGAGATAAACAAATAGAGAGCTTTGGTTCATATTGTATAATTATATTTATTAATACAAGCATGTTTAGGTGCAATATCGATCGAAACAGAAACTGAAATTATGCGTTGTCTGGGCAGTATCGATCTTTACCAAATCTATAGTGGTGTTACAAGCCAGTGGTCTTTTGCTTGACCGAGCGGTGTCAAAACCCTGGCTCGAATCCCCTTAGAAGTCACATGTTTACCCCATATTTCCAAAGGCTTCTAAACAACTTCAGTTGTAAGTTGAAAAGCCCGACAAGTCCATTCTATACAAACATTTTACAATAATCAATACAAGACCACATTATTTACAACTTGCCAATAAGCTATCTACCGCACATCCTCACAGTTTCTCTACATTAACTTTCCGTTCCGCTAGTAATTCATACCGTAGAAACTGTACAATTATCCATAACACGGGGGACTATTTTAACTGCCCACATGAGGCCAGTCGAACTACCATTTCAAGGCACAGCACACCAGTAAACCTAAATCACATTTGCCACTATGGCAACATACACGGTATCTTCTGAGTCCTTTCTCATTTATCCCATTGTGTAATTTACCGGTTTCCTACGATAAATACTGGCGCTGCAGTCACAACACCGATGTACACCACTAGGTTTTATAAAGTACTACATCACGACAGGGACAGTCATGCGGATTGGGTCTGAGTTCGCTACTCATTGGCCATGGCATCTTAGTAAAACACTAACACTTTCTCTCCGTGACGTTTGCTCCTAATAATTGACTAATTATTTCGTGCTAAAGAATATTTCCCATTGCACCGAATTCCAATAATCAGACATGTAATCACAAATTGATTAAACTAAATACGCATCTCCTTAATTTTATTACGGTAGTATTAAAAGCTAGGCTTTTGTTCCCATCAGAACTCTCGGACACTTATATCGGTACGAAACTCTACCCCCATGGCTGGCTCACGTAAAGTTTTTTGCAAACTTTAAAGTGATAAATATGCAACAATCACATGTGTGCTATGTTATGGTGGTAGGGAAACTACAAAAAAAAAACATTCACGAGTGACTTGGCGGCTTTATTTAATGGAGAGCAAAGGAAATGGAAGAGACTGATATTATCATCAATTATTTGCCGTCAGTGATTCTTTTATATAAAGAGATAGATCTTATTGTTACCATTTTCTGTAGTGCAAATTCCAGTTATCTTCAGCCCATAAATGCGCACAGATTGCCTAATTCATCTAAAACTGTAAAAGGTTATTAACTTGGTTTTTGTTGTTGATTTTTTTTTTAAAATTAGATACATGACGCAGCTGTACTGGATTTTCAAAATGAAACAGGGAACTGTTGGTAACGAATTTATATAATTGTTTTCTTTGTTTAGTTTTTATTTTCCGATTATTTTAATAAATAACCACAACGAACTGAAAGGGGTCTTTAAGTCTCGCTTATGGACAGACGCATTGGAAATTTAATAACAACTGCTAACAAAAACAAATATCTTTCCATAACCCAGTCCAGCTCAATTTGTAAAAGGACCGCCATACTCCTATATCCGTTTGTTTTTAATCTGATGTAAAGTTCGAAATCGATTGTATATTTCCAGTTTTACGACAACGATTTAATAAATAGTAACCTATTCCTGTTATTACTTTTCAAATTTTGATTGATTTATAATCACAGGTCACGAAACGTCACTGTCTACTACAGGACCGGAGGCTCATTTCCTAGAGAGTAATGAAATCCGATTGTAAGCTGAAAGAAATTCTTGGAAGTAATCAATACGTCTTTATATGCTATCAATCAATCAGATTCCTTGATAAATAAGGTGAAAAGAGTCTTTTATACTGGATTTATCAAAATCATTTCTCAATTAAAGAATTAGGGATTGATTTATGTTTCATGAACCCAGGAGCAAGCTTTGAGGAGTAATATTTCTATCCTACAGCAAGTAAATTATCGGAATGAAATGAAAGCCGTTGTTGTGAACAAAAGACTGTTTGATAGTCTCTCCCTGCTTCAAGTTACACTGTGACATATTTTTAAGTAGACAAATCAAGTATGAAATTATAATAGTGGCAAAACAATTCTTACGTTGTTTATATTGAATACATATTTATATTATATAAGGAATACATTTGTAGTTTATTGGTGGATCAAATTGATCTTTTCCCGCCTTATTTGAGGCAATTAACGTGATAAGCATTAATCTGTTCGAAGATCGCAATAATCTAAATTTCTTTACAGATCTGATGACCGACCGTTTGCAGATATGTGTAACGTAATTGCTTTGTCAGCAAGGGATACAAACTTAAGACTAAATGTAAACAAGTATACATTTCCATTATAGTACAAAATAATGTCAGTAGAAAAAGATGTTTAATAATCCTAATAACGTAATCATCGAAGTTGTATTATGTCTGGAAGCACCATTAAGCGATACTATCTAGGTTAATTACCCGTATGAAAATATGCAGCGTAGAACGCGAGTAGTTTATATCTGCTTAACTTCACGCCATCCTTTCCTCGGATTTCGAGATTTAGTTCCCTTTCCTATGATAATTACTGTATACACCTTTAATGTGAATATCTGGAACCTAATATTTATATTTTGATATATTACAGATGGAATATTTTTGGATATATTTCAGATGGAAATTTCGATTCTTTTGTTCTATTGTTTAGCAATCTATCATTTCATCAGTCTCCCAGAATGAAATAAATTCCTCAGTATCTTCAATACGACACTTGTTCAACAATTCTGCTCTTCAGGAGATTTCTAGGAAAACTGCTGCTCACTATTTTTGTCAAAGGCAACTTATTATTTCATGAGTTACATAGCCAGCATATATGTTGTGGTATAATTAATTCAGAACCAGCCTATGCGTGATGTTATATTAGAGAACCAGCCTATGTATGGTGGTATATTAAATAATAAAACCAGCCTACGGGAAGGGACGCGCGCGCTCGCGCGCGTGTGTGTCTGTAATCAACCTAGGTCATAATGCAACTCAGCAAGGAAGTGAATGTTACTGGATGAACTAGTAGGCTCAGAACGCATTGATTTTTGTTGTTTATAGATAGCAAATCTCATGCTGTTTTATGTGATTATATTTTTAATTATCGTTTTTCATTTGTAGTCTATTCCAGAAGACATTATGCATGTATTTTGTCATAAGAACATTACCGGATCAAAGACTGCGGATTACATATCAGTGCGGGTAGAAAGCGAATCCATATAGGAGTTGCAAAATATTGGCAGGATTGAGCGGGGAAATACGTGAGCTTGACTGAAATAGCCAGTACAACCGCATAAAGGCGTTCATTTTCTTTTTCAATACTGACGGCGACCAATATTCCTCGTTGCTAAGTCTCAATCAAATGCTCCAGTAGATTGTTTAATGGTCGTTTTGTAATCATAAGTAGTTGCGTAAATATGGTTGTTGTCACTCTGTGCGGTAACTCATGATGTCACCCCCATGGATCCACAGGGGATCGTATCGTTGCTTACAATTTACCGTCGAACATGTACTATATAATATAATAAATACAAGGGAGGACACTTCTGTCCTTTCTCGCACGACCTATTTAAGAATTAACGCTGATATTTCAAGCAACATTTCGTGTAGCGTAATAAATTTGGTACCGATGTTTAGCTCAGGCAGAAAGGACAGAAAATGTCCTCTCTTGTATTTATTATATAGTACCTATATGACGGTAAATTGTAAGCAATGATACGAACCCCTGTGCATGGACCTCAATCCTGCACAAAATTTCAAAACTTTTATTTCATGTGCGGTAAATCAAGGACCTCTTTCATGCACGAAACAAATCACAAATTTTATAGATAGCAATTTTTTGTGTCACCCCCTATGATGGTGTCACCCGGTGTGGTCCGCTCTCATGACGCCACCGGTCATTATTAAGACTAGTGGTAATAGTCTCATGTTATTTGTGAACAAAGAAAAGAACAATGGAACTCATTTATCATAATCGGCTAGGTTCAGGAGACGCATACAACCAAGCATTTGTTTGATTACGATGTTTTAGTTAGCTTCTGCAAGGAACGAATTAGCTAGTTAAAAGTTAAGTGCAGTTTTGCTGTTGAAGATATATTTTAACTAGTACAAAATCTAATTTGATGTATTCTTTTGTGGTCAATTCTGTCATGGGAAAAGTTCCTTCTGTGGGGTATATGCTAATGAAATTGTTAAACAGTTGCCGTAGTTGAAAACTAATGTAACATAATGTAACGTTTACTCAGTCCAGGTGAAGAATATGAACAAATTAGGTCTACATTGTAATCAAAAGCTTTTCTTTGTTAGCATACGCATACCGTTGATGCCACATTATTACAAGGGATAATGATGTAGTTACCATCGTAGTTTAGTAAATAAGGTTCGTATTTTAATCACAGCATTGTTGTATTAGATTTTAACTGATATATAAACAAAAGGATAACATATTAGCTATATGATATTACATACATGATGATTATCAATATTTATGTTGTTATGATTATATGGTTCTTTAAACTAAGTAACAGAAAAGAGCAATAACTAACATGTTTAGTAAAATTCAACCATCAATCTATTTCCTTTGAATTCAAAGTAAAAATTTAAAAACCCTAGTATGTTTAATTAAACGTCATATAGTACTAAAAGTTCTATCAAACATCCAGAGGAGTAGAGTATTCCGAATAAATTTCAGTGGTGTTCCGAATGAATTTTATGTTGCTTGTGATGTACAATAAGCCTGTAATAGTGTTGATTTACTAACACTCTTGATGCATAACAATAATATAATCCAAAATGTCTCTAAATGAATTCACAATTATTTCAAAATAGTGATTTAGTCCTAAAGTCAAGGAACACTATAATTTCAATGAATAATTTAAGTAAATAATTCCTCTCAAATCAAACCCTAACACAACTAAAACTAAGTTCTCTAAAGACTGGTGTTAAGACAGGAAGAAATTATGTTTCCTTCTCCTTTTTATAAAAAAACCCAAAGCACATTATGAGGACCAGGATAAGAGTAAACAAAATAATTTCTATACCGTTCTAAGTTGTCAGATATACCATACCTATAACTCAAAATGTAGTAAAGAATATAGTAAAAAGCAGGTACATCAGGAATTCCCATGTGTACCTACAAACAATAGTAATCGCAATACATAATCTATAATTATAGATAACAATTAGCTATTTAATATATAAAATGTTGTTTACAAAAACTAATAGTCAGGTAGGCCCAAACTCTTACCCTCACTTATCGATAAAGTCAATCACACAATACAATTACAATATACATTATATATACTAAAGGACAAATGCCAACACACAATACAAATTAAATATAATTATATATACTAACGGAGTAACGCTAACACACAATACAAATTAAATATACAATGCAAATACTAAACAAAAATGCCAAAAGACAATACAAATTAAAATTACTTTACATATACTAATGGACAAATGCCAACACAAATTACAAATTAAATATACATCATAAATACTAACAGACATATGCCAACACACAACACAAATTAAATATACCTTATATATACTTACAGACAAATGCCAACACAATACAAATTGAATATGCATTACATATACTAACGGAAATTGCCAGCACACAATACAAATTAAATATACATTACATATAAATGCCAACACACAATACAAATTAAATATACATTACAAATACTAACTGACAAATGCCAACATAAAATACAAATTAAATATACATAAAACCTTACATCAATAGTCAATTAAGCGTAATTAAACTTGCACAAAAATATATAGTTCCACTAGCAATTAAATTCTGACATGATAACTCTATAAATTTACATATCTTTTAAAACTCAGAACATTTTGAATGAATAAAATCATTATAAAGCAGACTTTGTTTTATATTATATTGTTCTTTTAGTTATAGTTTTCGTGCAGCTTCAAAATAATTAGTTATATTTGTAATAAATTTTACGACCTAAATCACCTAAATCATTCACGTTGCATAATGTACACAATGTTTCGTTCCTTAGAAAATTTTACCATGCGCCATTCTCGATTGGTCTACTTTAGTTTGATGTAATAAATTCAAATTAAAAAATTAAAATTCCTACGTTTAAAGTAACTACAAGTATATTGTGCTCCAAATGAAGGTTTATTTTCTTTTCATAAACCCGTTAGGTGTTGGCAATGCTGGATTAATTTTTTTTTTTGCTCGTCATATCTGAATGCCCGTTGATATTTTCTTGATACATTTGATAAGCTGTTGGGTATTAGTAAAGATTACAAGAACCAAATATTTTGGGATGCACAAACTTCGAAAACATATATCACACAGTCAAATCATTGTCAATACTGTGTTTTTTTATCGTCTAGTGATTATTATATATGACTTTTGTTTATTTGTCATCAAATTAATGTAATTCAACATTTGTTGGCTTACACTTTCATTTTCAGGTGTAAATGGTTGTCTTTAACGTTCTCCAAAAATAATGTAAGACAATATATATTTAATTTCATTTTTGAACATTTGTGTCAAGTCTTTTAATGATTTTGCAATTTTCAAAAGTACAGTTTTGGAGATATTAAACAGTTTTAGATGGCAATCTATCAGTAGGTCACGATTCAATCAAATTCCTTCTAAAAAGAAAGAAAAAATATCACTTTTTGTTTTTCATATGGTTAACTTTATAGTTTTAAAAAATCTTCATGTATTACTCAGAAATCTTCCTGTCTTACTCAAAAACCTTCCTGTCTCACTTAGAATTCTTCCTTTCTTGCTCAAACATCTTCCTGTCTTACTGAGAAATCTTTTTGTCTTATTCAGAAATACATTCAGTATAAATGTACTCTTTTATCTGTTTATGGTTTACTACCTTTATATGTGGAATCAAACAGTTTACTAATAATATTCTCAGAAAGTTATCATGTTTGCTTTCACTTTAGATTTACAATGGTCCGAATAATTATCAAAATATTTATCAAACACTGGATTATTTGTGACTCTCTTTCAGGTGAAATGAACCAACCGTACTAAGAAGTGAAAATAATTTGAAACATGTAATGATTTCACCATCGGGAATTTGAAATATATAATGATTTCGCCATCTGAAATCTTTAGTTTGAAAAAATTTGATTCAAGGTATTTTTAAATGTCATTGAGATAGACAGCCAATGACGAATTTTTTTAAGGCAGGGAAAATAAATAGAACTTTACCATTGAGATTTATATAAGGCATAGTATCGTCACAGCAAATAACTTCACTAAATATCACTTATTAAACTTTTCTCCATAATTCTATTTTCCATATATTATCAAAAGACTTTTCAAAATCAGCAAATATATAATATATTTTATTTTTTACAATAGCTTATATTCTGTGAATATAAGTAGTACAAATGTATGGTCAATATTGGAATATTTTGAAAAATGACATATCTAATCTAAGTAACAATCATTTAACCAAATATTGATGCTCAAGGCATTAAGCTTTTATAAGCATCAATCGAATGTTATAGATCTATCATTATTTGTCTGCTCCAAGTCTAATTTCTTATGTATTAGTCTAATTATCATACATTTGTGGATTTTGTCTCGATTAGTCATATAAAATTGTTTCTGTTCGATTGTTTATTCAAAGAAAATTATTTTTCTTGATATGAAATTATTCTGTCTGACCGACATCCATGAAACATAATATACCATCAGTACTGTTATAGTCGCCGCAAAACAGATACGGATGCTACGACTCACTTTTAAACATATTGCCATGAAATATAACAATTTAGTTTGGTTAGCTTTGGTGTTTTACATCACAGCAACGACAATATGTTATTTAGTGCCAGCCAGCCGAAGCTTTTCGAATAAAGCGTCATGCCCAGAAGCACAACCATGTTGCTGAAATTAAATGATTGGACAACAGAATTTTAACTGCGGCCTTTTGATGATATATCCAGCAAGCTGAATGTATCGCACCTAAACGCTTCTTAGATGCTTGACATTTGTAGGAAATAGCTATAGGTGATGGTATTTCTGAATTTGCATCTATCCATCTGTACGTAATAACCATATTTATGACGTCAAACAAAAGGGAGAAAGGCTATGAGCAATTCGATATCTTGTTAGTATAAACTATACTGTTTGTGCTATTAACAAATGTCATTAGAGTCGACACAGAAACACACATTTGGAGTTGTATTACTTCTAATAAATATATTTATTATGTCAATATCTTTTATAAAAATATATTTTCGTTTATTTGAGCAGAGAGTACAACGTTTAAGTAATAATCATGCATCTCTACATTAACTCGTATTGACTAATAATGGATACACATGTATCCAATAGATCACGTAATCCTCAAGTAAAGTATTACTTTAATCTGATAAAATGCTAAATTTACAGAACAGAACATCAAATATTATTATATCTGTGAGAGTATACACTAATCACAATTTAATTCTCTCTGACTTTCCTAATATTTGATACTAATATGTCTAAACCGAACTCATTTTATGCCTATCATTGTTTGCGGATTTGTCAAAATATTTATCGATTTTCATCCGTCCCTTGTTATGGTTCTCTTTTGCTTTATTACTTTAATAATCATGAGTAAAGCTGGTTTTCCGTTCCTTTTATCAACCGTTTACTGCTCATCTGTCTACGTTTCCTTGTTAATGGAATTTTAAACCATGTCTCTCTTGAGTCGCGTAATCGTGGAAAACTATCTCTTTTGTAACCATCTCGTGATATAGTGAAAACACTGAGAAGATTCAATCATTTCTACAACTTAATCAATACAGTGGGTTTCCTGACTTACAAACAAAAACACGAAAGGCAATTTCAATTAATTAACCTGTATAATTTTATGAGTTTGATTTACTTTCTTTTTCTTTTCTTATTCCCGAAGCATAATACTAGTGCAGAATGGATGACGAATATATATACAAAAAGTGCACAATACTAGAATTTCAGATGAATTGTACGAGCCTTCATTCAGTATGCGCCATAAAAAGGGACACATACAATCCGATTGGCTAGAAGCCACAATGCGTTCCAAGGAGGAATTGCACCTGTGACTCAATTAACAGTACCAACATTTCAAGCAAATAGTAGTATATCTCTCTCTCTCTCTCTCTCTCTCTCTCTCTCTCTCTCTCTCTCTCTCTCTCTCTCTCTCTCTCTCTCTCTCTCTCTTTTGTAGGATACAGAAACACTTAAATAATAAAATAATCACTAGACCAGCAACACTAAAGCATGATTAACACGATGTCATCTACTTCCGTTTCCCAGGAAAATAAATATTGCTTACGAAAAGGGGCATTTGGTGTGAAGCATACAAATGTCCATTGAAAGGTTTGAAGCTCAACAATGGTGCAATAAATCCTCTCCGCCCTAAACAAGCTTGTCATATTAACCTGGATAAACGTGGATCAGTCTGCGTCTTAACATGTGTCAGATTAAAAAGAAACATTTGTAACTGAGTTTGAATTTAAGCTGTATTGCGTCATTAATTTTGAAATATCACGCGGTGTGTTAAATAAATCCGGTAGTGCAGGGACATTAAGGCCTGTGAATGACAAACGACGACGTGTGCTAATTATATTTGAAGCATATTATACATATTATTGATCAGAGCTACTAATATTTCATAGATTCCAATAAATGTTATATATATATATATATATATATATATATATATATATATATATATATATATATATATATATATATATGTATATATATATATATATAACCCTCTGTAATGTCAAATAGGTAAGATTTTAAGATTTAATAGTGAACTATAGAAACATAAGTTGAATGATATGTTGTTTGAGAGGCTGAAATCCAACAATTCTAATATTAAATTATTTTACATTACATTAATTACATTAATTATATTATATTATATTATATTATATTATATTATATTATATTATATTATATTATATTATATTATATTATATTATATTATATTATATTATATTGTATTGTATTGTATTGTATTGTATTGTATTGTATTGTATTGTATTGTATTGTATTATATTGTATTGTATTGTATCGTATCGTAGCGTATCTATCGTATCGTATCGTATCGTATCGTATCGTATCATATCATATCATATCATATCATATCATATCATATCATATCATATCATATCATATCATATCATATCATATCATATCATATCATATCATATCACATCACATCACATCACATCACATCACATCACATCACATCACATCACATCACATCACATCACATCACATCACATCACATCACATCACATCACATCACATCACATCACATCACATCACATCACATCACATTACATTACATTACATTATATTATATTATATTATATTATATTATATTATATTATATTATATTATATTATATTATATTATATTACGGCTGAATGGGTATTATTCGCGTTTGCTAGAGTTTCTTCCAATCACAGAAGATGGTCATGTCGACCTTTGTTAATATAATGTTATTGGTCATAGAAGCGATTACTGAACATTGCAAGTAATATATTCGGTATTATCAGAAATATTTAATTGAGAAATAATATATTTAACTAGGAAGCTTGCAATATAATATTTTCATGCAAAAAAAGGAAAAGGTCACTTGATAAAACAGATATCTTTTAGATGACCCAAAGAAATTTTTTCTTTCAAACGCAAGACTGGCAAAGAAGGGTAAGTATGCCACACGGGGTGAGGCAAATAACACTGACGTAATCATAAAATATAACCTACAAGCAAATTTACTATACCCTTTAAATAGAGCTGATGCACATACAGTTTTGTTTATTGCAAATATATTTTGACATTCAAATACGCAAAACGTTGAAGGAATTTGGCTAAATTTTAAGATCTATTTAACAAAGTTTTCCAGAAAAGGTTAACAAGGTCTCACACCTACGAATTAAAGCCAACTAAAACAGAATGAAAGAATTCAGGCGTATATGAATTATTTACATAGAAATTCAAAACGTTTTCCAGTGCGGTACAAACAAGGGATAAGAGGGAATAATGCACTTGTTACAAAGATAATCAATATGAACGATGACAGTTAAAGTGAATATCCAGTCCGAAGTGCTGAAGATAAAAATGGATTAACAAAGATAGTCAAGGAAAATTATGAAGTCAAAAAGAGAAAAGAAACGTTAACAAAGCAAGCACAACGATGCAAAAACAATTTACGATTTATTAATATTGATTTTGTAATTAATTCAAGCAAAAAAACGCTGTTTCATTCACAAAGGTTTACCAATTAGGTGCTTAAGTTGAATAATTAATAACATCAGTATTTGGCAATGACAAAATGGACAAAAGAATGAAACGAATGGTGAATAGATTTCGTTGATTTGGAAGAAAATTCGACAGCGGAGACAGATGCATTCAAGACAGAAATAAATAAATGAACAAAGACTCTTAGGTCGTTAAATAAATAATCTCTGGACATTTTGCATTTAAAATTCCTTTGATTACACATGTATGGCTCCATAAGAAACGTGTTTCTTTCCGTTTTTATCTGTTCTAAATGTAAATGAATACAGTTATACCTTAACACATAACACTCTCATATTGCAGCTCCATCGAAATTCATCATTAAAATTTTCATATATATTTGTCTTAAGGTAGTCCAAGATATAATCATTTGGATAGTCAGCAGTGTTATAGAACTAGCTGTTATCCGTCATTCCACTATGTACATGTTTTTTCTTAATTTGATGCATAAATAATTCGACAATGTTGGGAGTGGTTTCAAGCTATCGCTGTATTTGTCTTTCAATTTTGTTGATAAAGAATATGTAAATCAACCGTTTGTTGAATTCCAACTCTGCAAATCCACTTTACATTGGTAGACTAATTTAAATCTCTTAGTTTTATGAAACGACCAGCACGAAATCATGGTCAGTGAGTATTCTTCTTGCAAATAACATATCTTCAGGAAATTGTATGTTTATTAATACATATATCTATTCCATTT
>JAEAOA010000884.1:3232500-3380000 GCA_016746295.1 Potamilus streckersoni | reverse complement strand
CTTCTGGTCGGTGATGTCTCAGAAACCATACTGCCGGATGCCAGTGAGGCTTTAGACCAGATGCAGAATGATCGACTTGATCTTCACAGTGTGAAAAATACATGAAAAGTGCATCGAACAAAACATGAATTTCTACAG
Organism: Potamilus streckersoni; assembly: GCA_016746295.1. NCBI lineage: Eukaryota > Metazoa > Mollusca > Bivalvia > Unionida > Unionidae > Potamilus > Potamilus streckersoni. Next base: position 3,379,862 of record JAEAOA010000884.1, on the reverse strand, counting down.
TGTCTTCATAGATCTCACAAAGGCCTTCCATACTGTCAAGAGAGATGCACTGTGGGCCACCCTAGGAAGACTCTGTCGCCCTAGGAAGTTCATTAAGATGATTCGACTTTTTCACGACGGCATGACGGGCTTATTTCTCTACAACGGGGATGTTTCTGACCCATTCAACGTGTCTAACGTTGCGTTCTTGACCCCTTATCATTCAAACCCTTCTTCACATGTGTTCTGAACCATGCTACACGTGATCTCTATAAAGGTTGTACATAAAGTACAAGCTAGATGACTCTCTCTCTTCGACTTTCGCCGACCAAATGCAGGTCCAAAACAATGAAAAATGGTATTCTTGAAGCACTCTTTGCTTATTACTGTGTTCTAATTGCATACACGGAAGCAGATGTCCAGTGCATCGTTACATCATATTCGACGCTAGTTAAAGAGATAAAAGCATGCAACAGTAGCGCCAGTCAATCGCTAAGACTTCTCCGCTCTCGTTTGTTGAGTCACAGGAATATCAAACTGTTCACCAAAATAAAGGTGTATAAAGCAGTTGTGCTAACAAGTCTTTATATGGATTGAAATCTGGACAACAATCAAAAAGAACATCAAGCATCTTGAGCACATCAACACGAGAGCCCTGCGCTGGATTATGGGCGTCAGATGACAAAGTGACCAACCTACAAGTGCTGTAAAGAACTGGCTTAAACAGTTTCGAAGCGATGGTCATGGGAGCCTAACTCCGATGGACGTGTCATGTCATCCGTATAGAGTATCGAATGACATGTAGATTTTGTATGGAGTTCTATCTAATATGCACAGAACGTAAGTCGCCGACACCAGGGAACGCAGGAAGGCCTCAACATCAAGAACCAACAAATTGCCTCCAGTGCACTCACTGCTCCAGGACTTGCGCATCTCGTGTCGGACTCATCAGCTACATGAAGACCCATCAGCGAAGAGCAGCGCAGGATTGACTTCATCGAGCCCCTATGGTCAAACGAATATATATATATATATATATATATATATATATATATATATATATATATATATATATATATATATATATATATATATATATATTACAATTTACATGGCATTTAAATTGTTGGTATAAAGCAATTTGATATACCAATACTATTAGTATATCAAATTGTGATTCGCCTATGACAAAACAATACGCATATATAAAACATTTTAGCGATGGTCTTCAGTTGATTCTAGATCAATGGTTACTTCCCACACATTGATAATTAGTTTCGTGCGAAAATAACAATGAAATGTATGAATAATTCTCGTTTCTAAATGAATTTTATATGGTACACATTTTCATTATAATCCTTTCAGCTTTCCTCTCTCATGCATAACGGACAAAATTCTCAGAAATGTGGAGTGAAAGAGAAAAGAAATTTGGGTTAGATTATAATCTAGAAAAAAAAGTCACACCAAGTAAGCTACAAGTATATGGTTCGTCGTAACGATAATGTGATTTGTCCTTGAGATTTATCAAGTGTTTATCAATGATACAAAGTTGCAACCAAGTCCACATTATGCAGTAAATTCTTCGGTTACGTGGTAGACATACTGTAATGCATACAATGTTTTGTTGCTCTTTCGAAAACCGACCAGAAAAACAAAAAGAGAGATTTAAAGTGAGAGAGAGAGAGAGAGAGAGAGAGAGAGAGAGAGAGAGAGAGAGAGAGAGAGAGAGAGAGAGAGAGAGAGAGTTTATATTATAATTTTTTCGATTTATAAGTTCACGTTTGGAATAGGTGAAGCAAATAATTTCAATAAATAAGTAAAAAATGAGCATGCAATATTTTGAAATTTCCAAGATTTCCAATCTTTGATTTTTTTGTTTAAAAATCATCCTTTTGAATCTTTGAATTGATATGTTAGATTATTAATCTCCCTTTGATAACATCTGAAACATAATATTGATATTCTATTCTGCTCATTAAAATATTATATCGGTAAGCACAAACATCGTCAGAAAAATAATTAATCTGCTCACCTCACCTAACCTTATATATATATATATATATATATATATATATATATATATATATATATATATATATATATAATTTTCACAACGAATAAGACAAGGAGGCTTTCTACGTGAGTATCAATTTCCTTGTAAAAGCTACGCTAGCTTGCGAGAAACTCGTCTTACTTGGCGATTTTAACGCCCGAGTAAAGTATGACTACAAAAGCTGGAATGGAGTATTGGGACATACTGGAATAAAAAAAAAATAAGAACGGACCTCTTGTTCTGATGATGTGTATAGATAATAATTTGACTATCTATAACACAATCTTCCGTCAAAAGAACAAGTATAAAACAACTTGGATATGCACCAGAACCAAACAATGGCATCTGATTGACTATAACATGATCCGTAACAGAGATATCCTCAATGTAAAGATAACAAGAGCATTGACAGGAGTCTATTGCTGGACGAACCATCGATTAGTTATTATGTGCTTTTGAGAGAATGATGTATGTAAGGTGAAGTTGTTTGCATTTTCAACATGCACAGTAGAGAGAGAGAGAGAGAGAGAGAGAGAGAGAGAGAGAGAGAGAGAGAGAGAGAGAGAGAGAGAGAGAGAGAGAGAGAGAGAGAGTTTATATTGTATTGTTGGCATATCTATATACTACTGTCATGTAATGTGGCTGAAATATCTTTGGATATTGTACTTTTGGATATTTTAAATGATCTTAGCACACGTTAATTAAAATGACTGCTCCCTTGTGCTCCAAAAATCAACCTGAATTTGTCTAAAGTACAACATCCTTGACAGCTGTTAAAATAAGAAAAATGAATTTTGCCAAACTAGACAACACCAGCTTCTGAAGGTGCAATGAATGAATTTACCAAATACATAAAATGTAAAAAAGAAGTTATAGGCTCTATTTTCTACAATTAACTCTGAAGTTCGGGAAGTGTAAATGAGCAAGTAGAGCCAGCCCTTTTTTAAAAGGTGTACATCTGGAATAAGGCCAAGTTTTATACTCTCTAACCCATTTTACACATGAATCATACACCAAAATAAAGGGAATGAAAGGGTCTTTGAACAATACCTAAGATATACACATTCTTTTTTAAATAACCAGTACAACTAGCGAGGAAACCCAGGGAAATTCTTTTTCTTTAAAATTCTAACCCTATGATAAATACGAAACTATAGAGCGCCACCTTAAAAACAAATATAAACCATCGAGGTATATTACCCCTGTCTATTGCAGACAACATTATGGCACGCATCCGTCTCAACCTTCTGGTCGGTAATGTCTCAGAAACCATACTGCCGGATGCCAGTGAGGCTTTAGACCAGATGCAGAATGATCGACTTGATCTTCACAGTGTGAAAAATACATGAAAAGTGCATCGAACAAAACATGAATTTCTACAGTGTCTTCATAGATCTCACAAAGGCCTTCCATACTGTCAAGAGAGATGCACTGTGGGCCACCCTAGGAAGACTCTGTCGCCCTAGGAAGTTCATTAAGATGATTCGACTTTTCCACGACGGCATGACGGGCTTATTTCTCTACAACGGGGATGTTTCTGACCCATTCAACGTGTCTAACGTTGCGTTCTTGACCCCTTATCATTCAAACCCTTCTTCACATGTGTTCTGAACCATGCTACCCGTGATCTCTATAAAGGTTGTACATAAAGTACAAGCTGGATGACTCTCAATTCGACTTTCGCCGACCAAATGCAGGTCCAAAACAATGAAAAATGGTATTCTTGAAGCACTCTTTGCTTATTACTGTGTTCTAATTGCATACACGGAAGCAGATGTCCAGTGCATCGTTACATCATATTAGACGCTAGTCAAAGAGATAAAAGCATGCAACAGTAGCGCCAGTCAATCGCTAAGACTTCTCTGCTCTCGTTTGTTGAGTCACAGGAATATCAAACTGTTCACCAAAATAAAGGTGTATAAAGCAGTTGTGCTAACATGTCTTTATATGGATTGAAATCTGGACAACAATCAAAAAGAACATCAAGCATCTTGAGCACATCAACACGAGAGCCCTGCGCTGGATTATGGGCGTCAGATGAAAAAGTGACCAACCTACAAGTGCTGTAAAGAACAGGCTTAAACAGTTTCGAAGCGATGGTCATGGGAGCCTAACTCCGATGGACGTGTCATGTCATCCGTATAGAGGAGTATCGAATGACATGTAGATTTTGTATGGATTTCTATCTAACATGCACAGAACGTAAGTCGCCGACACCAGGGAACGCAGGAAGGCCTCAACATCAAGAACCAACAAATTGCCTCCAGTGCACTCACTGCTCCAGGACTTGCGCATCTCGTGTCGGACTCATCAGCTAAATGAAGACCCATCAGCGAAGAGCAGCGCAGGATTGACTTCATCGAGCCCCTATGGTCAAACGAATATATATATATATATATATATATATATATATATATATATATATATATATATATATATATATATATATATATATATATATATAGATATATATTACAATTTACATGGCATTTAAATTGTTGGTATAAAGCAATTTGATATACCAATACTATTAGTATATCAAATTGTGATTCGCCTATGACAAAATAATACGCATATATAAAACATTTTAGCGACGGTCTTCAGTTGACTCTAGATCAATGGTTACTTCCCACACATTGATAATTAGTGTCGTGCGAAAATAACAATGAAATGTATGAATAATTCTCGTTTCTAAATGAATTTTATATGGTACACATTTTCATTATAATCCTTTCAGCTTTCCTCTCTCATGCATAACGGACAAAATTCTCAGAAATGTGGAGTGAAAGAGAAAAGGAATTTGGGTTAGATTATAATCTAGAAAAAAAAGTCACACCAAGTAAGCTACAAGTATATGGTTCGTCGTAACGATAATGTGATTTGTCCTTGAGATTTATCAAGTGTTTATCAATGATACAAAGTTGCAACCAAGTCCACATTATGCAGTAAATTCTTCGGTTACGTGGTACACATACTGTAATGCATACAATGTTTTGTTGCTATTTCGAAAACCGACCAGAAAAACAAAAAGAGAGATTTAAAGTCAGAGAGAGAGAGAGAGAGAGAGAGAGAGAGAGAGAGAGAGAGAGAGAGAGAGAGAGAGAGAGAGAGAGAGAGAGAGAGAGAGAGAGAGAGAGAGAGAGAGAGAGAGAGAGAGTTTATATTGTATTGATGGCATATCTATATACTACTGTCATGTAATGTGGCTGAAATATCTTTGGATATTGTACTTTTGGATATTTTAAATGATCTTAGCACACGTTAATTAAAATGACTGCTCCCTTGTGCTCCAAAAATAAACCTGAATTTGTCTAAAGTACAACATCCTTGACAGCTATTAAAATAAGGAAAATGAATTTTGCCAAACTAGACAACACCAGCTTCTGAAGGTGCAATGAATGAATTTACCAAATACATAAAATGTAAAAAAGAAGTTATAGGCTCTATTTTCTACAATTAACTCTGAAGTTCGGGAAGTGTAAATGAGCAAGTAGAGCTAGCCCTTTTTTAAAAGGTGCACATCTGGAATAAGGCCAAGTTTTATACTCTCTAACCCATATTACACATGAATCATACACCAAAATAAAGGGAATGAAAGGGTCTTTGAACAATACCTAAGATATACACATTCTTTTTTAAATAACCAGTACAACTAGCGAGGAAACCCAGGGAAATTCTTTTTCTTTAAAATTCTAACCCTATGATAAATACGAAACTATAGAGCGCCACCTTATAAACAAATATAAACCATCGAGGTATATTACTCCTGTCTATTGCAGACAACATTATGGCACGCATCCGTCTCAACCTTCTGGTCGGTAATGTCTCAGAAACCATACTGCCGGATGCCAGTGAGGCTTTAGACCAGATGCAGAATGATCGACTTGATCTTCACAGTGTGAAAAATACATGAAAAATGCATCGAACAAAACATGAATTTCTACAGTGTCTTCATAGATCTCACAAAGGCCTTCCATACTGTCAAGAGAGATGCACTGTGGGCCACCCTAGGAAGACTCTGTCGCCCTAGGAAGTTCATTAAGATGATTCGACTTTTTCACGACGGCATGACGGGCTTATTTCTCTACAACGGGGATGTTTCTGACCCATTCAACATATCTAACGTTGCGTTCTTGACCCCTTATCATTCAAACCCTTCTTCACATGTGTTCTGAACCATGCTACACGTGATCTCTATAAAGGTTGTACATAACGTACAAGCTGGATGACTCTCTCTTCGTCTTTCGCCGACTAAATGCAGGTCCAAAACAATGAAAAATGGTATTCTTGAAGCACTCTTTGCTTATTACTGTGTTCTAATTGCATACACGGAAGCAGATGTCCAGTGCATCGTTACATCATATTCGACGCTAGTCAAAGAGATAAAAGCATGCAACAGTAGCGCCAGTCAATCGCTAAGACTTCTCCGCTCTCGTTTGTTGAGTCACAGGAATATCAAGCTGTTCACCAAAATAAAGGTGTATAAAGCAGTTGTGCTAACAAGTCTTTATATGGATTGAAATCTGGACAACAATCAAAGAGAACATCAAGCATCTTGAGCACATCAACACGAGAGCCCTGCGCTGGATTATGGGCGTCAGATGACAAAGTGACCAACCTACAAGTGCTGTAAAGAACAGGCTTAAACAGTTTCGAAGCGATGGTCATGGGAGCCTAACTCCGATGGACGTGTCATGTCATCCGTATAGAGGAGTATCGAATGACATGTAGATTTTGTATGGAGTTCTATCTAATATGCACAGAACGTAAGTCGCCGACACCAGGGAACGCAGGAAGGCCTCAACATCAAGAACCAACAAATTGCCTCCAGTGCACTCACTGCTCCAGGACTTGCGCATCTCGTGTCGGACTCATCAGCTACATGAAGACCCATCAGCGAAGAGCAGCGCAGGATTGACTTCATCGAGCTCCTATGGTCAAACGAATATATATATATATATATATATATATATATATATATATATATATATATATATATATATATATATATATATATATTACAATTTACATGGCATTTAAATTGTTGGTATAAAGCAATTTGATATACCAATACTATTAGTATATCAAATTGTGATTCGCCTATGACAAAACAATACGCATATATAAAACATTTTAGCGACGGTCTTCAGTTGATTCTAGATCAATGGTTACTTCCCACACATTGATAATTAGTGTCGTGCGAAAATAACAATGAAATGTATGAATAATTCTCGTTTCTAAATGAATTTTATATGGTACACATTTTCATTATAATCCTTTCAGCTTTCCTCCCTCATGCATAACGGACAAAATTCTCAGAAATGTGGAGTGAAAGAGAAAAGAAATTTGGGTTAGATTATAATCTAGAAAAAAAAGTCACACCAAGTAAGCTACAAGTATATGGTTCGTCGTAACGATAATGTGATTTGTCCTTGAGATTTATCAAGTGTTTATCAATGATACAAAGTTGCAACCAAGTCCACATTATGCAGTAAATTCTTCGGTTACGTGGTAGACATACTGTAATGCATACAATGTTTTGTTGCTCTTTCGAAAACCGACCAGAAAAACAAAAAGAGAGATTTAAAGTGAGAGAGAGAGAGAGAGAGAGAGAGAGAGAGAGAGAGAGAGAGAGAGAGAGAGAGAGAGAGAGAGAGAGAGAGAGAGAGAGAGAGTTTATATTATAATTTTTTCGATTGATAAGTTCACGTTTGGAATAGGTGAAGCAAATAATTTCAATAAATAAGTAAAAAATGAGCATGCAATATTTTGAAATTTCCAAGATTTCCAATCTTTGATTTTTTTTGTTTAAAAATCATCCTTTTGAATCTTTGAATTGATATGTTAGATTATTAATCTCCCTTTGATAACATCTGAAACATAATATTGATATTCTATTCTGCTCATTAAAATATTATATCGGTAAACACAAACATCGTCAGAAAAATTCATCTGCTCACCTCACCTAACCTTATATATATATATATATATATATATATATATATATATATATATATATATATATATATATATATATATATATATATATATATATATATATATATATATATATATATATATATATAATTTTCACAACGAATAAGACAAGGAGGCTTTCTACGTGAGTATCAATTTCCTTGTAAAAGCTACGCTAGCTTGCGAGAAACTCGTCTTACTTGGCGATTTTAACGCCCGAGTAAAGTATGACTACAAAAGCTGGAATGGAGTATTGGGACATACTGGAATAAAAAAAAATAAGAACGGACCTCTTGTTCTGATGATGTGTATAGATAATAATTTGACTATCTATAACACAATCTTCCGTCAAAAGAACAAGTATAAAACAACTTGGATATGCACCAGAACCAAACAATGGCATCTGATTGACTATAACATGATCCGTAACAGAGATATCCTCAATGTAAAGATAACAAGAGCATTGACAGGAGTCTATTGCTGGACGAACCATCGATTAGTTATTATGTGCTTTTGAGAGAATGATGTATGTAAGGTGAAGTTGTTTGCATTTTCAACATGCACAGTAGAGAGAGAGAGAGAGAGAGAGAGAGAGAGAGAGAGAGAGAGAGAGAGAGAGAGAGAGAGAGAGAGAGAGAGAGAGAGAGAGAGAGAGAGAGAGTTTATATTGTATTGTTGGCATATCTATATACTACTGTCATGTAATGTGGCTGAAATATCTTTGGATATTGTACTTTTGGATATTTTAAATGATCTTAGCACACGTTAATTAAAATGACTGCTCCCTTGTGCTCCAAAAATCAACCTGAATTTGTCTAAAGTACAACATCCTTGACAGCTGTTAAAATAAGGAAAATGAATTTTGCCAAACTAGACAACACCAGCTTCTGAAGGTGCAATGAATGAATTTACCAAATACATAAAATGTAAAAAAGAAGTTATAGGCTCTATTTTCTACAATTAACTCTGAAGTTCGGGAAGTGTAAATGAGCAAGTAGAGCTAGCCCTTTTTTAAAAGGTGTACATCTGGAATAAGGCCAAGTTTTATACTCTCTAACCCATTTTACACATGAATCATACACCAAAATAAAGGGAATGAAAGGGTCTTTGAACAATACCTAAGATATACACATTCTTTTTTAAATAACCAGTACAACTAGCGAGGAAACCCAGGGAAATTCTTTTTCTTTAAAATTCTAACCCTATGATAAATACGAAACTATAGAGCGCCACCTTAAAAACAAATATAAACCATCGAGGTATATTACTCCTGTCTATTGCAGACAACATTATGGCACGCATCCGTCTCAACCTTCTGGTCGGTAATGTCTCAGAAACCATACTGCCGGATGCCAGTGAGGCTTTAGACCAGATGCAGAATGATCGACTTGATCTTCACAGTGTGAAAAATACATGAAAAGTGCATCGAACAAAACATGAATTTCTACAGTGTCTTCATAGATCTCACAAAGGCCTTCCATACTGTCAAGAGAGATGCACTGTGGGCCACCCTAGGAAGACTCTGTCGCCCTAGGAAGTTCATTAAGATGATTCGACTTTTCCACGACGGCATGACGGGCTTATTTCTCTACAACGGGGATGTTTCTGACCCATTCAACGTGTCTAACGTTGCGTTCTTGACCCCTTATCATTCAAACCCTTCTTCACATGTGTTCTGAACCATGCTACCCGTGATCTCTATAAAGGTTGTACATAAAGTACAAGCTGGATGACTCTCTATTCGACTTTCGCCGACTAAATGCAGGTCCAAAACAATGAAAAATGGTATTCTTGAAGCACTCTTTGCTTATTACTGTGTTCTAATTGCATACACGGAAGCAGATGTCCAGTGCATCGTTACATCATATTAGACGCTAGTCAAAGAGATAAAAGCATGCAACAGTAGCGCCAGTCAATCGCTAAGACTTCTCCGCTCTCGTTTGTTGAGTCACAGGAATATCAAGCTGTTCACCACAATAAAGGTGTATAAAGCAGTTGTGCTAACATGTCTTTATATGGATTGAAATCTGGACAACAATCAAAAAGAACATCAAGCATCTTGAGCACATCAACACGAGAGCCCTGCGCTGGATTATGGGCGTCAGATGAAAAAGTGACCAACCTACAAGTGCTGTAAAGAACAGGCTTAAACAGTTTCGAAGCGATGGTCATGGGAGCCTAACTCCGATGGACGTGTCATGTCATCCGTATAGAGGAGTATCGAATGACATGTAGATTTTGTATGGATTTCTATCTAACATGCACAGAACGTAAGTCGCCGACACCAGGGAACGCAGGAAGGCCTCAACATCAAGAACCAACAAATTGCCTCCAGTGCACTCACTGCTCCAGGACTTGCGCATCTCGTGTCGGACTTATCAGCTAAATGAAGACCCATCAGCGAAGAGCAGCGCAGGATTGACTTCATCGAGCCCCTATGGTCAAACGAATATATATATATATATATATATATATATATATATATATATATATATATATATATATATATATATATATATATATATATATATATATATATATATTACAATTTACATGTCATTTAAATTGTTGGTATAAAGCAATTTGATATACCAATACTATTAGTATATCAAATTGTGATTCGCCTATGACAAAATAATACGCATATATAAAACATTTAGCGACGGTCTTCAGTTGACTCTAGATCAATGGTTACTTCCCACACATTGATAATTAGTGTCGTGCGAAAATAACAATGAAATGTATGAATAATTCTCGTTTCTAAATGAATTTTATATGGTACACATTTTCATTATAATCCTTTCAGCTTTCCTCTCTCATGCATAACGGACAAAATTCTCAGAAATGTGGAGTGAAAGAGAAAAGGAATTTGGGTTAGATTATAATCTAGAAAAAAAAAGTCACACCAAGTAAGCTACAAGTATATGGTTCGTCGTAACGATAATGTGATTTGTCCTTGAGATTTATCAAGTGTTTATCAATGATACAAAGTTGCAACCAAGTCCACATTATGCAGTAAATTCTTCGGTTACGTGGTACACATACTGTAATGCATACAATGTTTTGTTGCTGTTTCGAAAACCGACCAGAAAAACAAAAAGAGAGATTTAAAGTCACAGAGAGAGAGAGAGAGAGAGAGAGAGAGAGAGAGAGAGAGAGAGAGAGAGAGAGAGAGAGAGAGAGAGAGAGAGAGAGAGAGAGAGAGTTTATATTGTATTGTTGGCATATCTATATACTACTGTCATGTAATGTGGCTGAAATATCTTTGGATATTGTACTTTTGGATATTTTAAATGATCTTAGCACACGTTAATTAAAATGACTGCTCCCTTGTGCTCCAAAAATCAACCTGAATTTGTCTAAAGTACAACATCCTTGACAGCTGTTAAAATAAGGAAAATGAATTTTGCCAAACTAGACAACACCAGCTTCTGAAGGTGCAATGAATGAATTTACCAAATACATAAAATGTAAAAAAGAAGTTATAGGCTCTATTTTCTACAATTAACTCTGAAGTTCGGGAAGTGTAAATGAGCAAGTAGAGCTAGCCCTTTTTTAAAAGGTGTACATCTGGAATAAGGCCAAGTTTTATACTCTCTAACCCATATTACACATGAATCATACACCAAAATAAAGGGAATGAAAGGGTCTTTGAACAATACCTAAGATATACACATTCTTTTTTAAATAACCAGTACAACTAGCGAGGAAACCCAGGGAAATTCTTTTTCTTTAAAATTCTAACCCTATGATAAATACGAAACTATAGAGCGCCACCTTAAAAACAAATATAAACCATCGAGGTATATTACTCCTGTCTATTGCAGACAACATTATGGCACGCATCCGTCTCAACCTTCTGGTCGGTAATGTCTCAGAAACCATACTGCCGGATGCCAGTGAGGCTTTAGACCAGATGCAGAATGATCGACTTGATCTTCACAGTGTGAAAAATACATGAAAAGTGCATCGAACAAAACATGAATTTCTACAGTGTCTTCATAGATCTCACAAAGGCCTTCCATACTGTCAAGAGAGATGCACTGTGGGCCACCCTAGGAAGACTCTGTCGCCCTAGGAAGTTCATTAAGATGATTCGACTTTTCCACGACGGCATGACGGGCTTATTTCTCTACAACGGGGATGTTTCTGACCCATTCAACGTGTCTAACGTTGCGTTCTTGACCCCTTATCATTCAAACCCTTCTTCACATGTGTTCTGAACCATGCTACCCGTGATCTCTATAAAGGTTGTACATAAAGTACAAGCTGGATGACTCTCTATTCGACTTTCGCCGACTAAATGCAGGTCCAAAACAATGAAAAATGGTATTCTTGAAGCACTCTTTGCTTATTACTGTGTTCTAATTGCATACACGGAAGCAGATGTCCAGTGCATCGTTACATCATATTAGACGCTAGTCAAAGAGATAAAAGCATGCAACAGTAGCGCCAGTCAATCGCTAAGACTTCTCCGCTCTCGTTTGTTGAGTCACAGGAATATCAAGCTGTTCACCACAATAAAGGTGTATAAAGCAGTTGTGCTAACATGTCTTTATATGGATTGAAATCTGGACAACAATCAAAAAGAACATCAAGCATCTTGAGCACATCAACACGAGAGCCCTGCGCTGGATTATGGGCGTCAGATGAAAAAGTGACCAACCTACAAGTGCTGTAAAGAACAGGCTTAAACAGTTTCGAAGCGATGGTCATGGGAGCCTAACTCCGATGGACGTGTCATGTCATCCGTATAGAGGAGTATCGAATGACATGTAGATTTTGTATGGATTTCTATCTAACATGCACAGAACGTAAGTCGCCGACACCAGGGAACGCAGGAAGGCCTCAACATCAAGAACCAACAAATTGCCTCCAGTGCACTCACTGCTCCAGGACTTGCGCATCTCGTGTCGGACTTATCAGCTAAATGAAGACCCATCAGCGAAGAGCAGCGCAGGATTGACTTCATCGAGCCCCTATGGTCAAACGAATATATATATATATATATATATATATATATATATATATATATATATATATATATATATATATATATATATATATATATATATATAACAATATAAATGCCATGTAAATTGTAGGTATAAAGCAATTTGATATACCAATACTATTAGTATATCAAATTGTGATTCGCCTATGACAAAATAATACGCATATATAAAACATTTTAGCGACGGTCTTCAGTTGACTCTAGATCAATGGTTACTTCCCACACATTGATAATTAGTGTCGTGCGAAAATAACAATGAAATGTATGAATAATTCTCGTTTCTAAATGAATTTTATATGGTACACATTTTCATTATAATCCTTTCAGCTTTCCTCTCTCATGCATAACGGACAAAATTCTCAGAAATGTGGAGTGAAAGAGAAAAGGAATTTGGGTTAGATTATAATCTAGAAAAAAAAAGTCACACCAAGTAAGCTACAAGTATATGGTTCGTCGTAACGATAATGTGATTTGTCCTTGAGATTTATCAAGTGTTTATCAATGATACAAAGTTGCAACCAAGTCCACATTATGCAGTAAATTCTTCGGTTACGTGGTACACATACTGTAATGCATACAATGTTTTGTTGCTGTTTCGAAAACCGACCAGAAAAACAAAAAGAGAGATTTAAAGTCACAGAGAGAGAGAGAGAGAGAGGAGAGAGAGAGAGAGAGAGAGAGAGAGAGAGAGAGAGAGAGAGAGAGAGAGAGAGAGAGAGAGAGAGAGAGAGAGAGAGTTTATATTGTATTGTTGGCATATCTATATACTACTGTCATGTAATGTGGCTGAAATATCTTTGGATATTGTACTTTTGGATATTTTAAATGATCTTAGCACACGTTAATTAAAATGACTGCTCCCTTGTGCTCCAAAAATCAACCTGAATTTGTCTAAAGTACAACATCCTTGACAGCTGTTAAAATAAGGAAAATGAATTTTGCCAAACTAGACAACACCAGCTTCTGAAGGTGCAATGAATGAATTTACCAAATACATAAAATGTAAAAAAGAAGTTATAGGCTCTATTTTCTACAATTAACTCTGAAGTTCGGGAAGTGTAAATGAGCAAGTAGAGCTAGCCCTTTTTTAAAAGGTGTACATCTGGAATAAGGCCAAGTTTTATACTCTCTAACCCATTTTACACATGAATCATACACCAAAATAAAGGGAATGAAAGGGTCTTTGAACAATACCTAAGATATACACATTCTTTTTTAAATAACCAGTACAACTAGCGAGGAAACCCAGGGAAATTCTTTTTCTTTAAAATTCTAACCCTATGATAAATACGAAACTATAGAGCGCCACCTTAAAAACAAATATAAACCATCGAGGTATATTACTCCTGTCTATTGCAGACAACATTATGGCACGCATCCGTCTCAACCTTCTGGTCGGTAATGTCTCAGAAACCATACTGCCGGATGCCAGTGAGGCTTTAGACCAGATGCAGAATGATCGACTTGATCTTCACAGTGTGAAAAATACATGAAAAGTGCATCGAACAAAACATGAATTTCTACAGTGTCTTCATAGATCTCACAAAGGCCTTCCATACTGTCAAGAGAGATGCACTGTGGGCCACCCTAGGAAGACTCTGTCGCCCTAGGAAGTTCATTAAGATGATTCGACTTTTTCACGACGGCATGACGGGCTTATTTCTCTACAACGGGGATGTTTCTGACCCATTCAACGTGTCTAACGTTGCTTTCTTGACCCCTTATCATTCAAACCCTTCTTCACATGTGTTCTGAACCATGCTACCCGTGATCTCTATAAAGGTTGTACATAAAGTACAAGCTGGATGACTCTCTATTCGACTTTCGCCGACTAAATGCAGGTCCAAAACAATGAAAAATGGTATTCTTGAAGCACTCTTTGCTTATTACTGTGTTCTAATTGCATACACGGAAGCAGATGTCCAGTGCATCGTTACATCATATTAGACGCTAGTCAAAGAGATAAAAGCATGCAACAGTAGCGCCAGTCAATCGCTAAGACTTCTCCGCTCTCGTTTGTTGAGTCACAGGAATATCAAGCTGTTCACCAAAATAAAGGTGTATAAAGCAGTTGTGCTAACATGTCTTTATATGGATTGAAATCTGGACAACAATCAAAAAGAACATCAAGCATCTTGAGCACATCAACACGAGAGCCCTGCGCTGGATTATGGGCGTCAGATGAAAAAGTGACCAACCTACAAGTGCTGTAAAGAACAGGCTTAAACAGTTTCGAAGCGATGGTCATGGGAGCCTAACTCCGATGGACGTGTCATGTCATCCGTATAGAGGAGTATCGAATGACATGTAGATTTTGTATGGATTTATATCTAACATGCACAGAACGTAAGTCGCCGACACCAGGGAACGCAGGAAGGCCTCAACATCAAGAACCAACAAATTGCCTCCAGTGCACTCACTGCTCCAGGACTTGCGCATCTCGTGTCGGACTCATCAGCTAAATGAAGACCCATCAGCGAAGAGCAGCGCAGGATTGACTTCATCGAGCCCCTATGGTCAAACGAATATATATATATATATATATATATATATATATATATATATATATATATATATATATATATATATATATATATATATATATATATATATATATATATATATATATTACAATTTACATGGCATTTAAATTGTTGGTATAAAGCAATTTGATATACCAATACTATTAGTATATCAAATTGTGATTCGCCTATGACAAAATAATACGCATATATAAAACATTTTAGCGACGGTCTTCAGTTGACTCTAGATCAATGGTTACTTCCCACACATTGATAATTAGTGTCGTGCGAAAATAACAATGAAATGTATGAATAATTCTCGTTTCTAAATGAATTTTATATGGTACACATTTTCATTATAATCCTTTCAGCTTTCCTCTCTCATGCATAACGGACAAAATTCTCAGAAATGTGGAGTGAAAGAGAAAAGGAATTTGGGTTAGATTATAATCTAGAAAAAAAAAGTCACACCAAATAAGCTACAAGTATATGGTTCGTCGTAACGATAATGTGATTTGTCCTTGAGATTTATCAAGTGTTTATCAATGATACAAAGTTGCAACCAAGTCCACATTATGCAGTAAATTCTTCGGTTACGTGGTACACATACTGTAATGCATACAATGTTTTGTTGCTGTTTCGAAAACCGACCAGAAAAACAAAAAGAGAGATTTAAAGTCACAGAGAGAGAGAGAGAGAGAGAGAGAGAGAGAGAGAGAGAGAGAGAGAGAGAGAGAGAGAGTTTATATTGTATTGTTGGCATATCTATATACTACTGTCATGTAATGTGGCTTAAATATCTTTGGATATTGTACTTTTGGATATTTTAAATGATCTTAGCACACGTTAATTAAAATGACTGCTCCCTTGTGCTCCAAAAATAAACCTGAATTTGTCTAAAGTACAACATCCTTGACAGCTATTAAAATAAGGAAAATGAATTTTGCCAAACTAGACAACACCAGCTTCTGAAGGTGCAATGAATGAATTTACCAAATACATAAAATGTAAAAAAGAAGTTATAGGCTCTATTTTCTACAATTAACTCTGAAGTTCGGGAAGTGTAAATGAGCAAGTAGAGCTAGCCCTTTTTTAAAAGGTGTACATCTGGAATAAGGCCAAGTTTTATACTCTCTAACCCATTTTACACATGAATCATACACCAAAATAAAGGGAATGAAAGGGTCTTTGAACAATACCTAAGATATACACATTCTTTTTTAAATAACCAGTACAACTAGCGAGGAAACCCAGGGAAATTCTTTTTCTTTAAAATTCTAACCCTATGATAAATACGAAACTATAGAGCGCCACCTTAAAAACAAATATAAACCATCGAGGTATATTACTCCTGTCTATTGCAGACAACATTATGGCACGCATCCGTCTCAACCTTCTGGTCGGTAATGTCTCAGAAACCATACTGCCGGATGCCAGTGAGGCTTTAGACCAGATGCAGAATGATCGACTTGATCTTCACAGTGTGAAAAAATACATGAAAAATGCATCGAACAAAACATGAATTTCTACAGTGTCTTCATAGATCTCACAAAGGCCTTCCATACTGTCAAGAGAGATGCACTGTGGGCCACCCTAGGAAGACTCTGTCGCCCTAGGAAGTTCATTAAGATGATTCGACTTTTTCACGACGGCATGACGGGCTTATTTCTCTACAACGGGGATGTTTCTGACCCATTCAACATATCTAACGTTGCGTTCTTGACCCCTTATCATTCAAACCCTTCTTCACATGTGTTCTGAACCATGCTACCCGTGATCTCTATAAAGGTTGTACATAACGTACAAGCTGGATGACTCTCTCTTCGACTTTCGCCGACTAAATGCAGGTCCAAAACAATGAAAAATGGTATTCTTGAAGCACTCTTTGCTTATTACTGTGTTCTAATTGCATACACGGAAGCAGATGTCCAGTGCATCGTTACATCATATTCGACGCTAGTCAAAGAGATAAAAGCATGCAACAGTAGCGCCAGTCAATCGCTAAGACTTCTCCGCTCTCGTTTGTTGAGTCACAGGAATATCAAGCTGTTCACCAAAATAAAGGTGTATAAAGCAGTTGTGCTAACAAGTCTTTATATGGATTGAAATCTGGACAACAATCTAAAAGAACATCAAGCATCTTGAGCACATCAACACGAGAGCCCTGCGCTGGATTATGGGCGTCAGATGACAAAGTGACCAACCTACAAGTGCTGTAAAGAACAGGCTTAAACAGTTTCGAAGCGATGGTCATGGGAGCCTAACTCCGATGGACGTGTCATGTCATCCGTATAGAGGAGTATCGAATGACATGTAGATTTTGTATGGAGTTCTATCTAACATGCACAGAACGTAAGTCGCCGACAACAGGGAACGCAGGAAAGCCTCAACATCAAGAACCAACAAATTGCCTCCAGTGCATTCACTGCTCCAGCACTTGCGCATCTCGTGTCGGACTCATCAGCTACATGAAGACCCATCAGCGAAGAGCAGCGAAGAGCAGCGCAGGATTGACTTCATCGAGCCCCTATGGTCAAACGAATATATATATATATATATATATATATATATATATATATATATATATATATATATATATATATATATATATAACAATTTACATGGCATTTAAATTGTTGGTATAAAGCAATTTGATATACCAATACTATTAGTATATCAAATTGTGATTCGCCTATGACAAAATAATACGCATATATAAAACATTTTAGCCACGGTCTTCAGTTGATTCTAGATCAATGGTTACTTCCCACACATTGATAATTAGTGTCGTGCGAAAATAACAATGAAATGTATGAATAATTCTCGTTTCTAAATGAATTTTATATGGTACACATTTTCATTATAATCCTTTCAGCTTTCCTCTCTCATGCATAACGGACAAAATTCCCAGAAATGTTGAGTGAAAGAGAAAAGGAATTTGGGTTAGATTATAATCTAGAACAAAAAGTCACACCAAGTAAGCTACAAGTATATGGTTCGTCGTAACGATAATGTGATTTGTCCTTGAGATTTATCAAGTGTTTATCAATGATACAAAGTTGCAACCGAGTCCACATTATGCAGTAAATTCTTCGGTTACGTGGTACACATACTGTAATGCATACAATGTTTTGTTGTTGTTTCTTAAACACACTATAATGTTCGAAAACCGACCAGAAAAACAAAAAGAGAGATTTAAAGTCAGAGAGAGAGAGAGAGAGAGAGAGAGAGAGAGAGAGAGAGAGAGAGAGAGAGAGAGAGAGAGAGAGAGAGAGAGAGAGAGAGAGAGAGAGAAAGAGAGAGAGAGATTGATGGTCGTACTGTTAATAGAGTAGAATATTGACTTAGATCAACTGTAAATAGATTAAAATATTTTAATTACCTTTTGCTGGCTCGTCATTTCGTCTAGTTTCTATTCCACATTAATTTCCTTGCGCCGATTCGTGAATGAATTGATTTCATGTGAATGACGTAGCTGGCCATGAGTTGCTTTTTTGTTGTTGTTGTCTTAGTGCTCTACTTTTATCACTGAGAGCAGCAGGAAGGCTTGAGGAGCTTACATATGAAATGAACATATACCGCTGGAACATCATAGGATACTGTTAGATACGATGGAAGAACATGGGAGAAACAACTACTTTGGAAGGCCACAAACTGTACTTCAGTGGCAGAGATGAAAACCATAAGCAAGGAATTGGGTTCCTTGTCCACAAGGACAGCATGAGTACTGTCATGGGATGTCGGCCAGTCTCCAGCCGGTAATCATCATCCCCTTCATGGCTATTCCATGCAACATCACCATCATACATGCATACGCCCCAACATAAGACTATGAAGACTCTGCTGTGAAAGACTTCTATGACCAGCTACAATACGTTGTGGATAAAACACCGAGAAAAGATATTCTGAATGTGCAACTTCATTGCAAAGCCAAGATTGGCGAGTACGCTTGCATGAACTGGAAATGAACCTGTGTGCGTTGCAGACCAACGAGAGAGGCCTGAAGCTCCTGTAATTAGCTAGTTATAACTACCTTATGCTACCATTATTTAGAAGATGTATATGGCACAGTCCAAGCTAAACCATCAGTGTCAGATCGACTACATCGTGGTGAAGAGGCGCGTACAGTCAAGTGTAAACATCGCCAAAACTCAAAACTTTCCCAGAGCGCACAATTTAAGTGACCATGATTTGGTGGCGATGACCTTCTGACTACATCCAAAAAAGGCCAAGAAAGAGAGAAACACGAGAATAGAGCTTGATTTCGAGAAACTGAAGGACCCCGAAGTAGCAGAAGCCTTCCGAGCTGTGATTGGTGGGAAATTTTCACCGCTTACCATCCTCGACGCTGACGATACAGACATGGACACGTTGATCACCAACTTTAATACAGCAATGACCGAAACAATCAGAGAGATTCTTGGTAGACATCGTCCAGTGAAGAAGCCCTGCGTCACAGCTCAGGTTCTGAACCTATGTGACAAGAGAATATAATGAAAAAGAAAAAGAACGATACAGAATGGGCAGAGCAGTACAAAACAGTCAACCGGAAAGTCAAGAAAATGCATGAAAAAGCAAGAGAACTGGATAGAAGAGTCCAAAGGCACTGAAGAAAATTTGAAAAGGAACAATAGCAAGAAAGCGTATTAACTGGTCCAAGATCTAACAAGCACAACAACGGCGAGTTATCTCCTTACAGGACAAAGCCAGAAACTGCCTCATAGAAGAAAAAGACATTCTAAAATGATGTACAGAGTACTGCGCAGATCTTTACACAATGACCTGCTAACAGATGTGGCAAGCAGGAGTATGGCCATCGCCGTGGACCCAATCACTGATCACCCTCCTCAAGAAAATTTCAACAATGTCAAAATCACCGCACAATCAGTCTTGTTATCCATACAAGAAAAGTCAGTTGAGGATACTGCTGAACAGACTAAAGATACAAGCTTAAAAGATCATTGGTTAGAAGCACTTAGTTTTTAGAGAAGGTTGCAGCACAATAGAGCAGATCGTTTTCCTCAAGATATTGTTTGAGAAGTAGCTTCAACACTAGCAAGATCTTTACCACGTCTTCGTGGATTTGAAGAAGGCATTTGTCAGGATATGGCATGTAGTCTTGTGGGCGAATATGATACTGTACAAAATCAATGCCATCCTCATTAGTGTAATAGAGCATAGAGCACCTCTATGACAAGGTCACCAATGCAATAGGGGACTGGTTCATAACGACAGACATAGTCAGATAAGGTTGTCTGCTCTCTCTCCTACATTATTCAACATCTTTCTGGAGAGAACCATATCTGACTCGTTTGAAACGCATACAGGAACAATCAGCATTGGAGGCAGAACAGTCATCAACGTACCTTTTGCCGACGACATTGATGGACTAACAGGAAATAAGCAAGAACAAGCTAGCTTAGTAGAGAGCCCCGATAAAACATATGCAGCATTACTTAAGGAAATTAGTGCAGAAAAGACCAAAATGGTGACGAACAGCACTAAGGGTCCAAGGTACATAGATAGAAACAGTCCACATCTTCAGGTATTTGGGGCAATTGTAAGAGATGAAGGATCGAAGCTTGAAGTATTCTCCAGGATTGCGCAGACAACAGCAACACTGAAAGAAATGTAGCCCATCTGGAGAGACAATATCATCTCACATAATTCAAAGACCAGTCTGATCTCACTGGTGATCTCCATATTTTTCTACGCTTGTGAATCATGGACCATAACAGCTGACTTAGACAAAATGATACAGGCCACAGAGATGAGATGCTTCCGAAAGATCCTCTGCGTCTCATACAAAGACCGTGTCAACAATGAAGAAAAAAGGCACAGTATCAGAAAAACCATTGTGCCTCGCGAAGACCTTCTGACCAGTGAAAAAACGTAAACACTTGTGGTATGGTCATATCTCATGATCATCAAGACTTGTCAAAACAATGATGTAAGGCACTGTATATGGAAGAAGAAAAAAAGGCAGGCAGAAAATGAGGTGGGAAGACCACATTCGGGAGTGGACACTTGACACTGAGCGACTCAGTAAGAAAGATGGAAAAGCGAGTTGAATGTAGAAAGCTCGTCTACCTGACAACATGGCTGATGATGATGATGATGACGACGATGATGATGACGACAATGACGATGATGATGACGAGGACGACGACAATGATGATAACTACGACGACTTCTTTCATGTTTATATCATAAATATTATCATATTGATATAATCAATATGAAGGAAAATATAAACTAAAAACTTTCAACGTATTAATATGCAAAGGTGATTGTGAACAGCCACAAAAGGCACAGAACTACATTTTGTAGTGGACAAAACCGATGGATGTGAGGAGTTAATTCATTCTGTCAATACACCACTGCCATCTCACCACTGTCTGCGTATGTTCGAGTCTAAGATTTGGCGAATGTGGATATGTGAGAAAGCTTGCCAGTAGCTTCTCGTGGATCGGTGGTTCTTTCCGTTGATTTCCTGGTTTCTTCCTCCACCATTAATACTGGCCGCCATGTATAGCCTATCGTGCTATCGTGTGCTGAGAAATGGCGTTAAGCACCACAACAACAACTGTCAATACACACCTGCCTGTAGTAAATTTTAACTCCCTTCAAATTGCAAATATATGTATTTGTATGTGATATAAATAACATATATGTACAGTATGTACGCTGTATCAAATATATGCCACTCGTATAAATTTTTCATTAAAAGAAAACTCGGCAAGGCTAGTTTCTTTTCAGTTTTAACCTTTACAAGTGAACGGGATAACAGAACTATGGTTTTGTAACCTCTGTATAATGCATACTTTAAATAGTACACATTTTGTGTGGTGCATTCATTATAGGAGAGAATATGTTAAATGTTGTTCGACAAATGAATTGTTGGAATAATTTTGTAAAATTATTTCAAACACATTATTATGATTTTAATAAATGTTTGCTTTTGAACGTCAGCTTCATTGCAATATATGAAAATTATCATGCTATTGAAATAATCCAATCTGACCAGTAGATGGACAGACCGCCAAAAGGAAAGACAAATATATGCATCAAAATGAATACATGGCAAACAAGAATAATAGAAAAGCGTTAATTAATGGAGAGTTAAACTAGTGTTTAGGTGGTTTTGAAACATCAGGCTTGTTTCGGTTTTTCTTTGGCGGACACAAAGCCATTTGTGATACTATTTAGCTGTGTTCTACACGTGTAGACTTCACAAAAAAAACACTCTTTGTTAGACCTTATTAGATTGATGATGTGAAATTAAATGACTAGCAAAATCAACTGGCTGTATAACGAGGATAAAGGATGTTGAAAATGGACTTGCATCCAAATATCGAACAGACGAATAGCAGCATGAATGAGTGACGGAATGACGCTGGAGCTTTTGAGACGAAGCACCTGATCTGACCATTCTGCTGCCGATGAATGAGTACGGTGTTTTTCTTTCGCGTTATAATAGTTTCAGACTCTACAAAAATGACAATTAGTATATTTAAAAAAAGATCTTTATGTGTACTTCGCTCCGTAAAATTGACTACCTCTTTGCTTGATACGAGTATTGAAAAAAATACCAGCAAATGCAATCCAATTCTCCAGAATATAGGATGTAAAATTATGTCGATATATATTTTTGTATTCAATAGTGGACACCATGGCACACTGCCGCTATAGATTTATAAAAATCTGTTATGAAATACTTACTGCATTGAGTACATATTAAAGATATCGGGGACAATAAGCCAACCAATACTTGCTTTCAATTATCTGATCAATTCACTTTCGTACTTTCTATTGTCCAGCAGTAATATCATTCATTATGTAATGACTTGTCAAATTATACAAGCAGTTGAAAACGATTTCTTGTACAATATGTTGTGCGTGATACCATTACACAATTTCATATTTCTAGCATGGTATTATAAATTATTATTTTCTTTTAGGAGAAGACATAATTCAGATGGAACTATATATATATATATATATATATATATATATATATATATATATATATATATATATATATATATATATATATATATATATATATATATATAGTTGCGTGACAATGGATCGTGCTCAGTAACAAAGAAAAGAGAGAAAGAAAAGAAAAGCTTTGTATATTTTCCTAGACAACAATGTAACAATTTGCAAATAAGACTTACAGTTTGTGAATATAATCCAAATATTGATCATAAGAATGAAAACTCAAGTCCTATCAGTAAATCGTCATTTTAGAATCCAGGTTCGAGTCCCGACGACGTACAAATATGGAAGGCGATGACGTCATATGTGATCCAATATACGAATATCAATTCCTTACTTGAAGGACAGTCTTTGTTTCTAAATAATACCAGTATAAATTTCCATGAAGATCTATCGGAAATTTTTATACATAATGTCAACTTGTAGAGCATCCAGATAACAAATTATTAAATCCAAAATTCAGATGAAAAACAACAATCTGGCAACAACAAAACATACACTTTGTTCCTTCAAGATGTTAGAATGATTCTGCGCGAAGAATACTAAAAGTCTTTTTTAAACCCCAAAGCATGATATCAAGTCTTACGAGATTGGTCATGTGGTCTCTTACTACACTAACTTTAGCAAGTACGCAAATTTGTCCCCACTTAAGAAACAATCAATGAAAACGTTGTTTACACAAAGTGATCACACAAATAAATTATGCCCCTAATACATTTTAACTTCCTGTTGACGCTGTAGCCATCCCAAGACGAGCTAGGGTACCTAAAATAATTCCCTCGTAATAATTCTTTGTCTTAAATAATCAACATTTGTTAAAAGAAAATATGTCAATACTGAAAAATGCGTCCCGAATAAGACAAAATATTCATTAAAATGTAATAAACAAAAATGAATAAATAAATATATATAATGTATGTATGAGTATATGTAGATATATGTATATAAGTATATATAAATTATTTTACCTAATGAAGTGGTTGCTTAGACTTTGCTCTGATGTCTCTCTTTTTCTTTATACATATATATATATATATATATATATATATATATATATATATATATATATATATATATATATATATATATATATATATATATATATATATAATTTGGCGTTAAGTCTGTGAATAGCCTTTTTCTTTCTCTTCAGATTCCAGAAGGAGCGAACTAATTTTTTCTTTGATTAATCGAAACGCTGCGAGAAAGCATTTGTACTGTCTTTTAGCAATCTAAAATCTGTTGATGAAGCCACTCTCTGGTAATGTGATAGCGCATTTCAATCCCTTTGCAGCTTACGTTCGCCATGGTACAAGTACCTAGCTTGAAAATACCAGAAAGTGTCTGAATTAGCTATTTGGTTTGTGATCTTATTGGTTTAGTTGTGTATAGATACCAAATCCCAAAATGGCTTTTAGGTGATTATATTCTTGTATTTCTAAATGAGAAGTGGCATGTGTAGAAAATTGCTTTAGGGTCCTGTTGCAGCAGTCACACCGTCTCCGTTAAAGATATTGGAGAAAAACTCATGGGATCATTTTACGAATTAACTATAAAAGTATGAAGGACACATACTTTCGGTCCTAGATTTATTGAGATAATTTAAATATTAAATACATTTGCATGTTTGCTGTGGATAAAAATGCTTTGTCAGGAGAAAGAGAATTCTTGGAAAACTCAATAATTATTTCACTATAAACACATTGCCTAGAGAAGCAAAAAGGACTACACAAAATGTACGCATGACATAAAAATACAACAGTAATAAATAATAAAATTGTCTAACGTTTTGGTTGAGAGATGTCTCTAACGGATAATGTGCCACCAATCACATCTCCTCGTTATATAAAGGTACCCATTTTCATAGGACTTATTACCTATTTAATAAATAGTGCAATTCATGAAAATCACTGGTTCATGTTTCTTGATACCCTGCAAAAAATATAATATTGGTTGTTAACACTTGCATGGTATGAGGAAAGAATGGTGAATAGCATTTTTTTTGGAAGCAGTGACTATGCCTGTCATTATATTATTCTGCATGTTACCACCACTAGATCTGATAGTAGTACAACGTTCAAATCACTGGAAGGCATATTGTGATGTAAATTCCGTTAGGAATTCTTTACTAGTAAACTTATATATTACATCATCTTTTCTCAAAATATTTTGCCAAAAGAGTTCCCTTTCTTCGGTGGGAGTTTATCTGAAAAATTTTCCAATCATCTCTTAACATTATCAAACTGGTCTAATTTATCTAGGTGACGTATAGTATATTGATCTACTAAAAAAATGAGTTGTGAAAAGAAAAGATCAAATTCGTTCATTTGCTCCAAAACGTAATCGCAGTGGAAGTCGAAACGGCGTGACGGTTCTCAAGATTTTTGAACTCTTCAATAGACTGTAATAAATCTTTCTCGTTTAAGAATAAATGTATATTCGCCCAAATATGTACGCATGTACACTTGCATCTTTAAAGAGGGGAAACGAAAACAATTTCTTATGAAAAACATTTGGCTAAGTGCTTTTCATCGGTAATGGAAACACCCCAACATACCTTTGTTACTTTGAAGTGTTTTCTGCGTATGCTGAGAACTAACGTGTCAATGAGCGACAGTTCGAGTAATTTATCATAGGTCAATTATTGCAATAGATTTCACATAGCAAATACATATGGATTAATCTTATTTGCTAAATCAACGAGCAGAATAAGTAATAAAGAACTGCCAAAGAATATTTTCCTCATAATAATGGGGAATTTTAAGGTCTCTTTATGAAGTCGACTGTGTTATTCGTCGTTGAATTGAACATGATATTTGTTCTGCCACATTTGCCGAAAGCTAATATCTGAAATGGACAATATAGCTACTGGTAAATATATTGCCAGACAGATCAACATCTGAACACAGCCTAAATAATTGATGTTGATGGGAAATATCAGTTTTGTGATATTCATCGACTGCATCTTTCCGTTCATACAATGTAATCAGCTAATGGACTCATACATATTGCAGCAAAGGATTTTATCTAGTTGACCTTCGATTATTATGAGTCTTAATTATTTCCGTTATATTTTAAGCACATTAGAGTCGAAAAAGCCAGAACACTCAAATGTGGGTTCGGTTAGGATAAATAAGCATTCTGACTGACTTTATCGCTTGCGAAATACTCGTTTCTCCGAAACAATTAATACTGGCGTGTGAGTGATTATATGTATTGGTAAAAGGTATGTTCGACATTATCCCCGATTTGCAAGGACAGGACGGCATATATGATACCGACTAGTAATATAGCAATAGACGTTTGAAATTTTCCGGCCAATTCCGGATTTTAGGCCTGTAAGTCCTTATAGGTTCCCCATAACTTTTCTTCACTAGATATGTTTACAAATGGTTGCATCTGTAACTGTAACCCACGTGAGTCATCGTGATGCTTGCGTCATTGGTTGGGAGCTGCAGTGCTGCGAGCTCGTAAACAGACTGATATACACTGACAACTGTTCACTCGAGTTTTGCTGACTGTACATCAGTTGACAGTTTTGGGTCGCTATCGCCCGGGTCTTGTATTTGTGCGCAGAAATATTGGTGGTGTTCCATTTTATCCAGCACCGTTTCGAAATCCCTCATGGTAATCATTTCATCTTCGATAGCTACCGAGTTCTGCTTGGCAACTACGCTGAGACTTCTTTGGGTGACCGCGAGAATTTCTGAAAAAGACGTATTCGCGAATATAACCGAACTGAAATTATTTCTCTGGTGCCACCAGCCTAACAAGTTACTGTCAGCAAAGCTCTGCAAACTCTTCCAATTGGCGTGAAAATTACAGTTTGTCACAGCCGCATTTCATCCTACACCCAAGCCATCCGTTCTTGCAGTGGCGAGTCCGTGAATAGCACAATAACAAAAACACCTTTATAGTTCACAGGTTAAGTGAGGCTACTTTTTGGTGATTTCACCTCGCGGCTTAGAGTAATTTTTCTCATCGGTAACTTTCAGGGTCCATCACAGCTTCTTTATTTATAATGCCACATTGAAGTATAATTGCTCGACAGGCTTGCGCAGTTCAGGTGCAAGATAGACCGATTATTTTTCTTAACTGGTACAACCGTCATGCAATTGAAAAACATATCATTCTGTAAACTATTTAAATAAGGCTCGCCTTGAAATACACCAATCTTGCTTTGTGCTTTGTGCTTCTGACAATCATTTTGTTCAGGAACAGACACACGAACAATTGCTTCTTTGGTAAATATTAGTCAACTAGGCATTTCATTTCTTGGTCGAGTCAATATTGGTTCAGCATACCTTTCGCTAAGTATAACCGGTGTGGATATGCTGTCTTTTGATGTTCTTTAGCTGGGCGTTTTATGACGCTAATGCAAAGATTTTACCTGACACTAATTTGGTTTAAGGTGTTCCCAACTGTCTCACTCTATTGCCCTCACGTTGATTATATTTGAGCATATATGAGGACCTCACAACACCAATATGAAGCAAAACGAAATACAACGAATGTCGAGCTGTTACCACGTAAACGAACCAATGCGTTCAGGTCCATGTTGTTGCACCCAGGTTTCACACGTTCACAAAGTCATCAAAGCAAATTCATATAAACACTCTGAAAATGTTTGACTAACTTTGTCAGCATGAGTAAATAAAAACAGTCTGTTTATTCGATTTCGCAACTGTCAACGTCGAGCACACAACTTGATAGCTGTGCCTGAGGATATTTTTCGAATCGTCTAAAGTAATCGTAGGCCCTTTCCAATTTTCATTAGCCTACAAGATAGTATATAGCCTCAAGACGTTATGCGTCCACCAACCGCCTTTCTCAGATGCATACAAGATGCAATCACATCGACCCCAAATGCTGCTTCTTATGCAACATTTGGAGCAGTATCAACTAACAAGGTTAGAATCGCATCGAAAATGGCAACTATTCCACCAATTATGTGCATTTGCGCTACCTCTGACTTTGATACTTTTATTGTTTCTGAGTTGTTCTCACAGATTGCAATATACACGTGCAATTTTATTACTTTGAAGTTTAGCAAAAAGTCTTTAAAGTGTTTCTGATGATTGTTTTACTGCAGGGAAATTTAAGAACTCCTAAATGCTCAAATGTTATTACACTACGGGCTTGCCCGTTATTTATTCGATTCTTAGTTTGAAACGCCATTAACACGTGTTTTGGTGCACTGAAACCTTGAGAAGAACTTATAATTCGTGTCAATGTTTCATGATACCAAAACGATCTCGCGTAAAAAAATATAAGGTAGTATATTTCTTATACGTGAACTGGATCCATGACTTAAACTCAATACGCTCGGACACAAAATCGCCAGGTTGATTGTTAAGTAAAACGTAAAGACCAAGGTTTTACTGGCAGTCAAAACAAATTGAAATCATAAGAATGGATGAAACACCGACAAGCATATACTACTGACCAAGCTGTTATTTGAATGACCAAGCAGCTGATGAAAAGTTTGTTGGGCGGCAAAAGTTACCAACAGCGTTGAAACATCTTAGGTTGTTAAAAGAGTGTTGTATCTGATTTATTTTCTTCTCATCGATGATTTGATTTGAGGATGCCCAACGTTAACGGGAACGCGGACGAACATACTGTCGTTGATTTTGTCAGTAGATACAAGGAAGCCTAGCCTCAATCATTCTCACGGCGGTAATGTCTTAAACCAAGTAATAGAAAGAGCAAGAACCAGCAAGTTTAGTGAAATTCTGCAAATAATATATTTCCCTCGAAGACATATGTAAAAATTTAAAACGAACGTACAGCATTGTGATCTAAATCCTGAAATTTATATCACATATCCAAGAGTTTACAGTATTTTGAATAAATTTAAATGGTTTCTGAATAAATTGTGATCCTGAATATGTTGATGTGTCAATATCATTGAATGCTGTTAATATGTTATCAGTCTTGATATATCCAAAAATATAATTCCAAAGTAACTCTACTAAATAATTTTAATTAATAAGTCGTCTCAAATATTAGCTGAACTTAACTAAAAGACTGCTTGCACTACAAATGTTACAATAGTAGTTAATACCTAGGGTAGGGGGGCGTAAGTATATCCACAAAAGGAATATAAAAACCTAAGACACCATAATATGACCAGTATAAGGGTACAAAATCCATTTCCAGAACATTCCAAGCTGTAAACAAAGAATATGGTAAACATCATGTATACTAGGAACATCAAAGGGAAAAACCGAAGTTCTAAATTCATATCGAAGTAAACATATTTACCTAGAAGTAATAATTGTCTTAAAATATACTACACAATTATAGACAGAAGTTAGGAAGGTAATATGTTGATTTCAAAATGACTCTTACAAGCTACAACCATGGAAAAATATTTAAACACAATATATACACATAACATATTCAAAATTCAACAAGTGTCGCAGATACGTTTAAATGTATTTGTGGATGCAGGCAAATAATTTCTCGGTGAAACACCATGTATAGATTCACCGTGGACTTGTCAGCATACATCGCGATCAAGACATCGAACGATCCAGCAGTAAACTGGCCGAAAAAACTCAATGGCACCAATATGCACATGAATAGTTGACGAATCAGATCGTACAGCGGTCTTGTGAATTGAGACTCGGCTTCATTTTGTCATAGGAGCGTTGAATAATGAAACCACACATATGACTGCATTAAACCCGGTAATGCAACTGGTCAGAAAAATGTCACAATTACTCACAAAGCAGTTCCACAGTCACCGGTGTAGCTATAGTCCTACTACGTACTTGAGTTTTAAACACGTCATCCTTCTCCATCCCTGTGTCTGTCTTTCTCTTGGGAGATATTTGTTTTTCTTCACTTTAATGACGATCTTGAAATATCTTTTGGAGTAGGTTTTGCTGTTTCGTCTAAAGCTTTCAGGTGAAATAGTTGAATACGTTGCAATAAGTATCCGTACCATTGCGGAATTTATGTTTCTAACAAATATGTGACACCAAACAACGACAATAAATAGTATCTGAGCTTTGACATCCCCGTAAAATTAGGATTAGGTAATAAATAGGATTGGTGGTTCAAACAACTAAGGAAATTTCATCCATAATTTGTTTAGAACTAAAATTGGTTTTCAACTTTCCATCACGTCCACAAGTACAAGTTTGATGCCATTCTAGAAATGGAAGCCCTTCTATCTGATTTGATCACTCCTAAAAAGAGTTCCAGCGAGCTATCCAAAGAATGAGACACTTTAAACAACTGTCCTGTCCGCATGTTTAGAAATCTACATCGTTGAAAAAGGATTTAATTTTTTGAATGATGCGTATTTTCTTTTATACTATTTGGCGAATAAGTTCCTATGTTTTCTTAATCAAGGTGGTGTTCCTTTTAAAATATTCACAGGCGGTATCAATAGTTACTTGGGTGGTTTTGAATGATTGGTAATGAAGAAACATCCCAATGTTTAGCTAAACGACAAGGAATTTTTTTTCTTATCCTTTATTGGAGGAAGTTTGTATTCTGTGACGACGAGGAGAGTTGTGTGCACTTCGTGGTGACTTCTGACATTTCAGGAGCAAAACGCTGTAGTGAATCTTATCTTACGTTTCTTTTGTAGTAGAATTTGTTTCAACTGATGATCGGCACGTCGTGTCAACTACACTATGGGTAGTTCTCACCCATTTGAATCCCATTGTAAAAGCCGAAGAATAATGACATCTCTTAAAGAACCACTTCCATCAGGACTCTAAATACTTAATTTTTTTATTTGGGTATCGATTCTTTGATCAGTCAGTTGTAACAAAGCTACTTTATGGCGTTTCATTTGATGGAGTATATGAATCATGCTTGTAGTTATTGACGTGCTGTAAAAGTCAACCATCGTAAGACTTCTTTGGGGTTAACTTCTAACAAATGTGAACATCCTTTTATATGCTATTACGCGTTTGATCGCATACAGTGCACGAATCAATTTTGCAGAAGGATATCATTCGTAAGAAATGCCTTCTTCAAACGAAATAGGTTCCTCTTGACGTTTTCGTGTAATGTGGAAGCGACTGTCACTCTTTGTAGCATCATACGATCAAACAAATTGTGTTTTATGTTTGATCACTCGTTTAACGAAAGCGGTTTTGTCAGATCCACTCACTTAATCAATTAAACATGTTAAATAGATGGAAACTTTAGAGTGCCTCTTAACTATGACAATTTAACTTTTCGGTTGTCACTTTCAGGAGGAGGATGCAGCCATCCTTTGTATCTGAGCACAACTACTACTTTAGTGGACTTCAAATACCTCTTTTTCTATCCTAGTTCCGGCTTCTTCCACCACATTTCTGAAATTATTTCGATTCCACATTCACTTCTTACTTTTCTTCTAGTACTGGATATGCGTTAAAATCATTTGAGAGGAGGGGGATTAGCTAACTACACTGTCTTTGTCATGATGATCCACCTCTTGTATCCAAGCAACGACACCAAGACGTTTCCAGTTACGTACATTTTTACAGTCGTCAATGTGTTGCTTTAACCAACTAGTTGTGCACAACACTTTAGAAGCATCAAGTGTGGATAATGTTTGATGAATGTCTTTTCACTTGGTGTGTACACAACTTGCTTTCATTATTACTGTCAACAACATTAAAACAATTTCGTCTTTATGCTCTCATTTGTTGATCTTCATGCCACAACTCGGACACCATACTTAACTGTCTCACCCCTAATAGAGAAAAACAAACTCTGGGCAGCTATTTGGAACAGAGCATTTATTTCAGAATTTTATGACATTGTTTAAACGTCTTGAGTCTAATTTATAAATCACAATAGCCAGACAATGCCACAGGAAACTTGTATTCTTTAACGATGTGTACTCTCAATGAGCTATTGGCTTCCATAGTAGCTTAAGAATGCATGAATAAGAGAGATACATGGAATAAATTTTGCTAGTAACGCATCGCTCTTGCTAGTAGAGTGAACAAAACCCCCCACATTATTGATGGGAGAGGAGCGGCAACGTCGTACTGTATCGCTGATGTCGCAAGTACATTATCACTCTAATCATAAGGCACATCATTTTGATCTAGATTCATTTTTGAACATTGAGTATGTACTGGTTACTTCACCCGGTTGCTGTCTTAAGTCCGCAATCCAGAGAATAAAACGATTTGACACTCATGCATTTTGGTATTAAAGCAGTTAATTATCCTTGTTGCAACAGCAGTTATCTTTATTAAATGCTTTAGATACATTCGTAATAACGGAATATACGTTGTCCTTGGCAAAGATATGGTTAAACAGGATGGTACAAGTTCGACGAAGGTAACACATGAATTTCTACGAAGATTGCTACTAACAAATATGTTCTACTTCAGTGTGTTACGTCAATATGTCACTGTCATCGGTACGAAATCGAGCATAGGACAGCTCCGATGGCTTAGTTGTTAGAACGTACGCCTCGGATGCTGGAGGTCGTGGGTTCGATCCCCGGCCAACTCATACCAAAGACTTATAAAAATGGTACTAGCATATGCTTGCTTGGCGCTCAGCATTAGTTTAGTGTTAGGACTGGTTGTCCTGATGTCAGGATAATATGACTGGGTGGGACCGCATGCTTAAATGTATCCGGCATGATGCCCCAGTGCTAGACGTCACTATAAACTGCGACTCTTGTTGATATTGGGGCAGTGAAAAATATTCGCTGTTGCATTCACTTCTCACAAGCGCCATGATATACACAAAAATTAAGGATGTAAATGATTGTTGTGAACAAAGTCACAAAAATAATATTCATGTGTTTATTTTTGTATTGTTTGTTCTTGTTCTGATCTTCCTTAAGCATTCTTCGACTTCAATCTCCTCATATTTGTAAATGACAAATTGAAGCAAAAGTCCACAAGTCGGTAACAAAAGCGGCATCTATATATTTTCCTGGGCAAACGTATGCCTTTCTGTTATTGATTCCGAAAAAGGTGTCTACAAGTGGGAAATAAGCTCAATATTTTGCAATCGCTCTTGGCTGTTTTTGTGACTGTTTTGTGTGCTGATTTTAGTAACAAGGTTGACTGAAAACGGTTTACATACAAGTGACATATTTAATCTTTTTCATTCCTTGTTACGACCCTGTATTTTAATAACTTATGTATAAATCTGAATGCTTTTTATTGCATTTTTGTATCATTGTGTTATATTGTGATTATGATTATTGTTCACGGGAACTGATATTTTCTTAAGCGTTTGCTTATTTAGAACATAAATGATTCCAGGCTTTCGCAAGAGTTGTTTAGTTAGCCGGTTTTGATAAACTAACAACGCAAATGATTGGCTGCGGTTAAGGTCTATTCTGAGTTTGTGTTTATATCGAATACTACGCATTGTCAGATAAGGAAATACCACGTTTTATCTGTGCGCGTGGAACATGTAAATGACGTCTTGGTTTATTTTAAATAGACTTAGGTCCCTGTGAAACAGTCAATCAAACAATATTTCACAGCTGTGTTGTAGTCAATTGTGTATCATATGACTTGTGCTGGAGTGAGTATTATAATATGCATTGAAGAAGAATGTTATATTTTCCTTGTGCCGGAAAGAATTGAATCTTCATTGCATCTATAAAGCTAGACACGTACCTTGTTATAGATGTGCTTTGACAGCTATAGGAGTTAATTTATTTTTTTGAATAATAATATTACCGGGAGAACTATACAAGTGGTTTCGAAAAAAAACATTCAGTGAAATTCATTGTAAATTTGAACAGTACAGTACAAATTGTGGTGTAAAGTGAAATTATGAACATTTTTGTCAATACTTCATCTGACGTCATTATCCTCCATCTTGGAAACAACGTGACTTTCAAACAAGACTCAAAACGTCTTATTAATAGGACTCATATATTCACAATTTTAGTATAATTGTTTGGATATTTATTCACAAACCGTAAGTCCTTTTTTACATTTTCGCTTTTGTCACTGTGTTTTCTAGGAAAATAAAATTATTTTTCCTAAAACTTACAAATCTTGTTGTCTCCACTAGTTTCTTCTTTTACTTTAAACGAGCCGATAAGTAACATCCATCAAAATTGCCTAGTTTGGACGCTAAACATCCGCTACATCTATCTCCACAACGTCTGTGTTGGTGAGATCTGCATAATCCATGGTCACATTTATTGCACTCGTATAGGTATCCCGGAAGTCATGTAACACTGGTAATAGCATTGAAATGCCCTTGATGATGATAAACTTGAGGGTATACTTTCAAAATATAGTTAATGG
The DNA here is from genome assembly GCA_016746295.1 of Potamilus streckersoni. Lineage (NCBI taxonomy): Eukaryota > Metazoa > Mollusca > Bivalvia > Unionida > Unionidae > Potamilus > Potamilus streckersoni. The sequence continues at coordinate 3,345,059 of JAEAOA010000884.1, read as the reverse complement.
CTAACACGTGCTGCAGCTTCTGCATTTCACAGTCCGAGAAGAAGATGGAATAGTAAAGATAACATTACCCTTCTCGTCAGAGGTTTAGACAGAACCATTTGAAAGTATACATCGAACAAAATTACGGACTACTCCACTTGAGTATAAAAGTGTCTCTTTTCTCAGGTGGCGCAGAAAAGGAAATTTTGAATAATAAACAAATTTAACGTATTTGGCATACTCAGATTTAACTGTCATAATCTCGTTCCATGGCCAAGTCCTTCTCTTTCCGGTGCATATGTTGCCGCTTTGGTTAGTGATAGTAACTACAGCTGCAGGCATCTCAATGACGGTGAAAGTGGATGCAGTGATTCAAGGTCTATAAATCGTGGCACTTGCAAGTCTCTTTCTCTTTCGTTGAACCAAACAAATCTGATACATTTGTCTTAGGTGCTTTAACTCCTATAAAATATCTTGCAACATATTCAATGTTTAATTTTTACTCTTTTTGCGTTCAAACAATATATACAGGATCAATTATCTTATGGTGTTACCTGTTCTCAATACAACTGAAACTAACATGTAGACATCGATTCTTTAACCATAGTATCAAACCCTGACTACCCTATGTAATTTAACAGCATCGTGTGTCATTGTCAAGAAAACAGACGCCGCGAGAACCAAGAGTATTATGGAGATGCAAGTGTGTCTCATGCGAGTATTGATTTACAAAGTTTGATAAGACGAAGACCAGTCAAGCTATGCCACTAGTTAACTAACTTTGGTTAACAAACTCTAGACACAGTTTCCAGGACCACGAATATCGCTCTGAAAGAGAGATACTAATCATGCACAAACATGTCTTTATTCTGTTTGTTTATGTCTTTGTCTTAATTCACACGAACTAAACTTAAAACTCCTTAACCATTCTCTTTTTAAATTATGTGTGAGATTAACATTTCTTACCCTTGTATAATAGTATACTTACGAGTAATTAAGTATAGGATTCGTGTATAAACACTTCGTACCCTTGTATAATATTATACTTACGTATAATTAAGTATAGGATTTGTGTATAAACATTTCTTACCATTGTGTAATAGAATACTTACGTGTAATTAAGTATAGGATTTGTGTATAGAAACTTCTTACCCTTGTATAATAGTATACTTACCAATAATTAAGTATAAGATTTGTGTATAAACATTTCTTACCCTTGTGTAATAGTATACTTACGTGTAAAATGGTATAGGATTTGTGTATAGACACTTTTTACCCTTGTGTAATTATATACTTACGTGTAATTAAGTAAAAAATGTGTATAAACATTCCTAGTCTTTTTGTTGAGTTTAGGAGTTTGCGTTGGAGATTAATGAAAAGCTGGTTGCTGGATATTAGGGGTGTTTGAATAGCAATCAAAACATAGTGGATTGATAATGGGATATGTTAAGTTTATTTAATTTGAGTTGTGTTTATTCTTGCCAACCTTACTTTTGTAATGATTGTGGTTGAGGGACGAGAATAGAATTTATGCCTACCGACCTTTGACATGATTTTAATTAGAAAACAAGATGATAAGTTCAAAGCCTAGTGTAATTTACAATCTGTTCCGTTGTAGAACAAATATGTATGTATGTGTGTATAGTGTGTGTGTGTGTGTGTGAGAGAGAGAGAGAGAGAGAGAGAGAGAGAGAGAGAGAGAGAGAGAGAGAGAGAGAGAGAGAGAGAGAGAGAGAGAGAGAGAGAGAGAGAGAGAGAGAGAGAGAGAGAGAGAGAGAGAGAGAAGATCAATAAACACTTGTGGAAAAGCGTAACACAAAAATGCTAAAATTATCAGGACAAATATCATTAAAAATGTGTTGGATAGATTTTCTAGAGATTGCCACTTGGTAAGATCATCTGTTATACTGAGTTAGTATTTCATATCAGAAAATGATAGTGAAGAAGAAAATATTATGCTCGTATGATAGCTGTACTATTTATGATGATGATGATGATGATGATGATGATGATGATGATGATGATGATGATGATGATGATGAGAGAAAACATGTTATTCCACTGAATAACCATTGATAATGATGATTATGATGTGTGTGTGTGTGTGTTTATGTGTGTGTGTGTGTGTCCATGATCAGATTTTTGGAGTTGTGTTCCAATCTATGTCTTAAAAGAATTATTTATTTAAATTATTTATTGAAATTGTACAATGTTCATAGACGGTTTAGTTTACTTTGGTGTTATTGAGAACTCGTTCAAAGACATTGTGGATTATATCGTTGCGTTATATCAAGAAATATAAGACTGTTGGTACAAAAAGACATTCTACACTTCACAAATTCACTCGGACCTATCTATACTTTTGGATTTGCGATGAAATATTTAGTTTATTTGTAATTTAAATCACAACTTTGTAAGAATCTCGTAAATTTTCACTTTTATAACTTCCACAAATAAGTTACAGATTAATTTTACAAAGATCTTTGCACTTAGTTTTGTTACATAGTTTAAGACCTGTGGTCATTTCTGGTTTATGTTAGATAATAAGCAAATGGGGGTTGGTGGATATAGGGTAAACGATACATGTCAAGAAACCATTACTGTTTTTTCTTCTTATTTAATTGATATTTTCGTTTCCCGATGTTTCCATTTAATACGGTATTAGAGGCACGGAAACAATTTCGGTTAGTTCACTGTCGTTATTACATTTCATAATTTGATTGATTTACAGTAATTTCGAGAAAGTACATGTCACGAAATGATAAAATTCCAGTCTACTGCAGTACCATAGACTCATTTCTAAATTAGTCAGCGCTGTGTAATAATTTGGTCTGTTGGTAAATTGAAATACATCCTTTGCTGTGGTTTATACTTCCTTGGCTGATATTGATCAATAAGATTTCTTGATTAATAAGGTTAAAACGCAAGTCAATAGTACATCTATCAAAATTATTTGGCAATTAGGAAACTGGTAGCTAATTTACTGTGGACAAATCTTTGAAGCTTCATACCGTGGATTTCTTTGGAATGAATATATGGACTAATTGATGCACTTGAAGAGACAAATTGTATGAAAGACTCACGCTGTAGTTTTAATACATTTTTATTTGCCTGTATATGCGTTTGTCACGTGACCATATATGCAGCAGATAAGTACATAATTTACATTTCAACTAAATAATAGAAAAACTTTTTTATGAATCCAGTTTTCCTATATATTATATAAGAATGTATTGCTAAGCTTTTCTATTTCAATTATTGATTAATTAGTGCTGAGGATAATTTCTGTTCAGTCATTCACGTCTTTTGTACGAAATTTTCCCTATCTCTTGATAACCATTTGGAAAAAAAATCTTGAGCTGGAAGCGATATTACCCGTCCCTCCGTGGTCTTAACAATCTTATGTATATTAACAAGAACTTATTTAATCCAGCTTTTTATTCATCGTCAGTGGCAGTTATTTCTATAAAAAAAAATCAGAGCTCGTAATAAAAGGTACGAAGTAGAGTCCGGTCAGTTATTAGGAATAAGCATCTCAATTGATTTCACTGCTTCTGAAACGCTTCTCTCTACTTATCCAGTTAATACTGGCTTCTGAGCATTAATGTCATTTTTGAATTATATTGGACAACGTCACACAGACCTATGTTTCAAGCAGTAAAACTGATGCTGACAATACATATTACATAGTCATACATTTCGCTATTAGTGACGCTACTTATTTTACATAGTCCTATAGACCTGACATCTAGCTATCAGTGACAATACTTATCACAAATGTTCTATATATTGCACAGTATAACCAATATTGACACTACGTATCACATAATCCTATAGACCTGACATCTAGCTATTATGTGACACTACGTATCACATAATCCTATAGACCTGACATCTAGATATTAGTGACAATGCTTATCACATTGGCCTATAGACCTGACAGCATTGCCAATATTGACACTATTTATCACAGTCATAGATACCTGACATCTAGCTAATAGGGACACTACTTATCACATTGACCTATAGACTGACAGCATAGCCAATATTGACACTATTTATCACAGTCATATATACCTGACATCTAGCTAATAGGGACACTACTTATCACATTGACCTATAGACTGACAGCATAGCCAATATTGACACTATTTATCACAGTCATATATACCTGATATCTAGCTAATAGTGTCAATAAATATCACAATGTCCTGTAGACATGACAGCATATTTAATAATGACGCTACTTATCACATGCTTATGTGGACCCAAAAGCCTATACAATACTGACAATATTTATATTACATTATCACACTTATAATACAAAACAAAATCATACGTTTATATGTTTAATATCATGTCGTAAAAACACTATTTCCTTATTTTTTGTTGTAATGAGCATATTCCTTAAATTGCTTATGTCTAACTGCTCGTTTGTAGCCTTTATATTATCATCGTCAACACTGCTTTAATCATCGGATTGGAAATCAAACAAAGGTATGACCAGAGAGAGAGAGAGAGAGAGAGAGAGAGAGAGAGAGAGAGAGAGAGAGAGAGAGAGAGAGAGAGAGAGAGAGAGAGAGAGAGAGAGAGAGAGGCATTTCACCAAACGGTAACCTTTACTTGCACAAATATATTGTGTGGATTGCCTAAATATGCATAATGCTACAGCTCCAACAGGTCAATTCAATGTATATATATATATATATATATATATATATATATATATATATATATATATATATATATATATATATATATATATATATATATATATAGATACATACATACATACATATATATATATATATATATATATATATATATATATATATATATATATATATATATATATATCATTGGACAAACAAAGTAAGAATACAATAATACAATGCATTTTTCAGAGACTATTTATCAGGAAAAATACCACTATGATACGTGTCATTTGACATCGCTTCAGAATTAACGATATGAGATAATTCAAATAGAAATTACACATAAGCCAAGCAATGTCAAATTTAATCTCTTTCGATATGGTACGATATGGTATTCATGTGATACCGTGATTCAAGTTGGATATTGTTCTTAGTTGCACCTTTTAGGCTAATTATTATGTGCATAAATTCGTGATATTAAGATTTATTTAATGTTGACGTGAATGATGGTCAGCACTCTTTCATTATTGCGTCTGATTTTAGTAATTAATAATAATATAACGTATAAAAGATATAAAATATAGGACATAGAAAACGTTACTCTATTTTCATAGATGAGCACTGATCAAATTGGTAGATGTCTCATGTTTTCAGTTGTTGTGAAAATTGCCAGTTTATCGGTCACCTTAAACATAGTAGGTTTCACGCAAGGACGAAAACATAAAATTATTATCTCTTCTGATAGCGAATTATTCACTATGAAGAAAATTAAAGCACATATATTATATGAAATGACGGACGTACTACAGTTTTTTTGGCCAATCGGACACAGTAAAACATTTGATTTTTGAGTACCATAAATACTAGTGGTGAATATCACAGCATGATAGTAGCGGTTATATTAACAGAATATGTGGAACAAGAAAATGAGTAATTCGGGCGCAATTAAATGAATTTAGGTTGCAACATGACGGTGTAAAGATTTGGGTTTAAATATATATTGCATTGTTATTGTTCTCTATTCTGCTGTACTAATTGATGCAAAAGCTCTTTGTGGCCGTGTAGAAAAATTACCTAGGGAAACACTATTTCGAAGGAATGTTCAAATAAAGACTAAATGGCATAATTACGAAACAACATTACAACAGAAAACGACCAAAATATACTTCTCTAGCGCAGACGCGTAGCAAGAAATTGTGGTCCCCACTTTGGCTAAACGTAGTTATGGGGTTCCTCCAAATAAAATATAAAAAAAAAACATGGGAATATTGTGAACTTGCTATGGCTGCCATCATTGATTTAGCGGCTGCATAAAGAAAACAAAATCATGACCTTGTTATTTTTTATGAGATTGCACTTTATTATGAACATTTTGTGTTTGTCAGTGAAAGTAATGACGTGTCCGTCTATTAACTTAAGTTATAATTTTCTATGAAGAATTATACCTTATAAAGAGGCAGTATTGCCTTTTATATGTCTGGATAAACCCATGCGAAACCTTATTTAATTTTCCGTACGATCTGATTCTATTAATATATCCATTACTCTCTAGTAAAGAGTATCTACGACCAAGCTGATATATTACAGTCTGGTTGTTACTATATATCTATATATATATATATATATATATATATATATATATATATTATCAATCATTTACAAGCATACGAAATGTAAATGAAACTGGTAATGCATTACCACTATTAAGACGAATTTGAATACGTGATGTAAAACAAAGTTGCAATACTCTAAAATTATTTTTAATGGTTTGTCTATTTGTGAGGCTCTTCGAACATCTGGGTACAACGTCCGTTACCTTAAGTATTCACGAGCTGTCTATAACAAGACGAGGCAAACAAATAAAAATCTGTACTAAGATATTGTCGATGAGTGAAGAGGTAATTTATGTTCTGGTTTTCTCTAATGTTTGCTCGTATAGCGCATACCAGTTGAATTTCTTACTACATGTACATTTAAATATATGTAAATACCGACTCAACTTTAAATATGTTCTAAACATTTAGAAAATGAAAAATCTGAATGCAACACGATTATAAAGGATAATGCCATTATATACGGTTCATAAAAGTATATATTATCTTGTTTGAGGGAATGTAAAAACAAACATTATTGAAAAGTGATTTGTCTCCACTATCTTCAGCCATTTTTAAAACTATTAAAACTTTTAACCAGTAAAAAGAAACAGATTAAACAACCACTGGCTGGATCTTCTATACAAAAATTGAAACATTACTTGTATCAGAAACCCGTACAGTGTCATTTGCTAGCGCCACCTACTACACATGAACATATCCGGTCTCCATCTTGTGTTTGTTGCATGTTATTTATGGCAGTAAAATCTAATGGATATTGATTGCATATGCTTGCAACGAACAGAACGCTCTAGTGATTGATAGATAAGAAATTGATTATCTTAATTACATAAGTTTCAACAAAAAAATTACTAAGGATTTATATTTAACACCAACGTCTAAATGTTTGACAAAACCGTCTCCGGTGTATTTCATAAAAAATGTATTGTCTTACACTAATTTGTGTGGCATGTGTCAAAAATAGAACAAACCGCTTCAGTGGCCTCTTGGTTAGAGCGTCCGCCTCGGATGCGGGAGGTCATGGGTTCGATGCCCGGTCGAGTCATACCAAAAACTTACGAAAATGGTACTAACAGCTGTCTCGCTTGACGCTCAGCATTAAGAGGTTAGTGTTAGAACTGGTCGGCCTGGTGTCAGTATAATATGACTGGGTGAGACATCATGCTACATGTCTGCGACATGATGCCCCAGTGCTAGACATCACTATAAAATTCCAAACTGCAAATATCGTATAGCAATATGACTGAAAAATTGTTAAAACTACATTAAAAATCATATCACAACACACATAAAAATAGAACTGAAATTTCTATCAAATACTAGCGCAGCTAGTCGTTTCTTTCCACTATTAAAATGTGATTTCCAATTTACTTCGTCTCTGGATATATCCGATACAATTTTGTTATTGTCAAGAGTAGGAAAAAATAATATTTCATAAATTGGCATTCTAGACTAAAATATGTCAATATATTTTCAAAGTTATGATATGATATCCTCTATGTGCTATAGTCTCTACATAACAAATACGCAGAAAAAGTGTTTCCCTAAAATACATAAAGAATTTTTCTAAAGTTGATCGCTGAGCAATCTTCCTTTTCTTCCCTAAATCTTTCCTAATCTTCTGTTGTTTTGTTTTGTTTTACGTCATAAACATTGATGTCCGTTTATTATATTTTCAGATCAGGCTTTATATATATATATATATATATATATATATATATATATATATATATATATATATATATATATATATATATATATATATATATACACACACTATGTATTCATGTATGTATGTATGTAAGTGTGTGTATGTGTGTGTTTGTGTGATTAATAGTCTTTCTTATGCCTTACAAGCATTTTATTGTGTTTTGTATAAGTAGTTTAATTACACGTATTAGTTTTACAATTTTGTATTATTTTTTATTTCATGACATGTTATTGTAATGATAACTTTATTCGCTGAATTTGACATTTTTCCAGAACATTTAGTTCAATTCTGTTTTGACCTGGTAAATAACTACTATTAATACATTATATTTTTAACTGACCTAGTTTCTGGAAAGAGATTCAAATCCAAAGAAAATTATCACAACAATAAAAGATAATTAAACAAAATAAAATAAAATAAAAACGAATTTTAAACTAACACAAGCAATTTAATTATAAATACGTAACATTGTATAATCAAAGAGAAATTTTCAATAGAGATCGACTAAAGATTAAATAAGTATTTAACATTGTTCATTTCTCCAAAAAAAGAAGAAAACATTGTAGAATTAAAAGTTTCTTAAACGATTTAAATAGGCATGTCTTATGTGGTTTCTCTCTTGTTTACGATATGCAGACTAAGATAAAGACATTGTCATATTAAAAACAATCAAAATCAAACTTGTCATAAACAACTACAAAATGTCATATTATCAACAGATAATAGTTAAGAAAAAAAAGTCGTAACAGTAAACAATTAAGAAAACATATAGCAAAAGAGTAAGCATATTTGTTTTCATAGGGTTTTATCAACACTCACTGACATTGGGAACATACAATAAATAATGACGCAAAATTGCATGCTATTTACCTTAACCGAATCGTAAGTCACTTTAACGTAATGGTAATCAGTCAGCGGTCCAACAATTGTATTCAGGTATGTGATGTTTATAAAAATATCAGGAGTTATACATCCATAATGACTTAGATACTCATAATGAGAATAGATACCCATAATGACAATTGATATCCATAATGACTTAGATACACATAATGACAATAGGTACCCCTAATGACATAGATACCCCAAATGACAATAGATACCCATAATGACATAGATGCCTCTAATGACAATATATACCCATAATGATATAGATACCCATAATGACATAGATACCCCAAATGACAATAGATATCCATAATGACATATACACCCCAAATGACAATAGATATCCATAAAGACATATATACACATAATGACATAGATACCCTTAATGACAATAAATATCCACAATGACATAGATACCCCAAATGACAATTGATATCCGTAATGAGAATAGATACCCCAAATGATAATAGATACCCTTAATGGCATAGATACCCCAAACGACAATAAATACCCACAATGACACAGATACCCCAAATGACAATTGATATCCATAATGAGAATAGATAACCCAAATGACAATAGACACCAATAATGACATAGATACACATAATGATATAGACACCCATAATGACATAGATACCCCAAATGACAATAGATATCCATAATGACATATATACCCCAAATGACAATAGATACCCATAATGACATATATACCCCAAATGACAATAGATATCCATAATGATATATATATATATATATATATATATATATATATATATATATATATATATATATATATATATATATATATATATATATATATATATATATATATATATATACCCCAAATGACAATAGATACCCATAATGACATATATACCCTAAATGACAATAGCTATCCATAATGACATATATACCCCAAATGATAGTAGATATCCATAATGACATATATACTCCAGATGACAATATATGCCCATAATAACATAGATTCCCATAATGGCATAGATATCTTTAATGACAATAGATACCCATAATAACATAGATACCCATAATGACATATATACCCCAAATGACAAGAGATACCCATAATGACATAGATACCCATAATGACATTGATACCCATAATGACATAGATACCCATAAAAGCATAGATACCCCAAATGACAATAGATGCACATAATGACATAGATACCCCAAATAACAATAGATATCGATAATGACATATATACCCCAAATGACAATAGATATCCAAAATGACATAGATACCCCAAATGACAATAGATATCCATAAAGACATATATACCCATAATGAATTAGATACCCTTAATGACAATAGATATCCACAATGACATAGATACCCCAAATGACAATTGATAAACATAATGAGAATAGATACCCTAATAATAATAGATACCCTAAATGGCATAGATACCCCAAATGACAATTGATATCCATAATGAGAATAGATAACACAAATGACAATAGATACCCATAATGACATTGATACCCATAATGACATAGATACCCCAAATGACAATAGATATCCATAATGACATAGATACCCCAAATGACAATAAATATCCATAATGACATATATACTCATAATGACATAGATACCCTTAATGACAATAGATATCCACAATGACATAGATACCACAAATGACAATTGATATCCATAATGAGAATAGATACCCCAAAATGATAATAGATAACCTTAATGGCATAAATACCCAAATGACAATAGATATCCATAACGACATATATACCCCATATGACAATATATGCCCATAATAACAAAGATGCCCTTAATGACAATAGATACCCATAATTACATAGATACCCATAATGAAATAGATACCCCAAATGACAATATATATCCATAATGACATATATACCCCAAATGACAATAGATACCCATAATGATATAGATACCAAAAATGACATAGATACCCTTAATGACAATAGATATCCATAATGACATATGTACCCCAAATGACAATAGATACCCATAATGACATAGATACCCCAAATGACAATAGATATCCATAATGACATATATACCCATAATGACATGGATACCCTTAATGACAATATATATCCGCAATGACATAGACACCCCAAATGACAATTGATATCCATAATGGGAATAGATACCCCAAATGATAATAGATACCCTTAATGGCATAGATACCCCAAATGACAATAGATACCCACAATGACACAGATACCCCAAATGACAATTGATATCCATAATGAGGATAGATAACCCAAATGACATTAGATACACATAATGACATAGATACCCATAATGACATAGGTACCCCAAATGACAATAGATACCCATAATGACATAGACACCCCAAATGACAATATATATCTATAATGAAATATATACCCGAAATGACAATAGATACCCATAATGACAAGAGATATCCATAATGACAATAATACCCATAATGACAATAGATATCCATAATGAAATATATACCCCAAATGACAATGGGTACCCATAATGACCACGACGACATAGATTCTCATAATGATCACGATGACATAGATACCCAAAATAGCATAGATATCTATAATAACATTAAATTGCCACAATCATATAGATGCCCTAATGACATTAAATTATCATAATGACATTTTTTACCCATAACTGCAATATATACCCATAATGTCATATACACGAATAATGATATAGATACCAATGATATACATACATATAATGATATTAAAATTGTCATAATGACATAGATACCCAAATCAATAAGATACGGATAATAGCTTAGATACCAATACTAATATTAGATTGCCTTAATGACATATATACCCATTATGATAGGGATACCCATAATCACATATATACCCATAAAGAGATAGGTACCCATATAATGGCAATGATACTAATATAATGTCAAAGACATTCATACAATGACACACATACTATTAATGACAAAGATACTGATAATGACAAATATACCCATACTAGCATAGATACCATAATGCCAATGATACCGATAATGACAGACACCTATATTAGCATATATACTCGTAATGACATATATACAAATAATGACAAAGATACGAATAATGACATATATACCCCATTATGACATAGATAACCATAACGACAAATCTACGAATAATGAAACATATACCCATAATGACAAAGATACGAATAATGCAAAATATACAAATAATGACATACATACCCATCATGATGAAGATACGAATAATTACAAATATACACATAATGACATAGATTCTCATAATGACAAAGATACGAATAATGGCACATATGCATAATAATATATATGCAAATAATGGCATAAATAGCAGTAATGCAATACATACCAATAACAACTTAAAAACCCAGACTTACATAAATAGCAATAATCGCAAAGATGCCCATTAAAACACAGATACTAATAATAACATTAGATACACATAATTATATATATATATATATATATATATATATATATATATATATATATATATATATATATATATATATATATATATATATATATATATATATATATATATATAAATATATATGTATATATATATATATATATATATATATATATATATATATATATATATATATATATATATACGTATGCATGTATGTATGTATGTATGTATGTATGTATGTATGCATGCATGTATGCATGCATGCAATTATGTATGTATGTATGTATGTATGTATGTATGTATGTATGCATGCATGCATGTATGTATGTATGTATGTATGTATGTATGTATGTATGTATGTATGTATGTATGTATGTATGTATGTATGTATGTATGTATGTATGTATGTATGTATGTATGTATGTATGTATGTATGTATGTATGTATGTATGTATGTATGTATGTCCGAAAGAAAGGAAATGGGTACTAATTTACACCAAACGGCTTTTGATATCTGGATATGGCAATTGAAGCTAGAACCAGAACCATCTGCCTTTTGGTTTTATATTAATCTAAAAGTTGTGTTAAATTTGTGATGATATTAAAACGTTAGACTTAATGTTTTAAGAACAGTAAATATATATCTACACCAGAAAATAAACTAATTTTAATTAAAAAAAAAACAATTGGAGTAAAAACAAGTAATAAATCAAAGTACAATGTAAACTAGTATTTGTGCTATTATTTAATCCATTAAACACAAGAATTAAATGATTTTATTTGTGATAGAAAATTATTTCTTCTCTGCAGACATATCAGATAAAGCAAGCAAAATGTTACTACAGTATAGATTCGATTATTAAACGAAGCCAATCGCAAACTGCAGAGACACTGATCTATCTTCAGATAATAAAACTGAAGTTTGTTGGGATTGATGAGTAGAACAAACAACATAGACCCTGAAGTTTGGGATTATTATGCTACTGCAAAACTGGATTCTTGTTGTTTGTAGGTTTGCTCAACTTATAAGCATTTTTGTAGGGTAAATGAAATGTTAGCATTCAACATTTCTATTACTCTCGATGCTTATTTTCTAATGGTAATTTCATTGTAGGGCATGTCGCATGCAGCTGAATCAGAGATATGCGTATAAGTCATTAAAGAAGTAATATTGAACAATCGCTTTGTAATGTTACAATGCACAATATGAAAGTATTTGATTCAACCTACTTTTCTCTTAATTCATACGACAAAGGACAATAATGCTTATCCTCACAGAAAAATAAAATTGTACGTTAAGTTTCAGAACATAAATTTGTAACATAAATGCATGTAATGTATTATTTGCACCATAACAAGTTAATAAAAAAGTTTTGTAACTTAAAATCTAATCAAGCAGAAGCCAACACTATAAGTTCTTCCTACTCAATAACATACATTTTCCATCATTCGAATTTACCAATAGCTAAGACCAATAGCAAATATTGACCGTACACTTATCTTCCCATATTTTTGTTCAAAAGGCATTGATGACAATATTTGCTTTCATAACGTAATATTTTAATGTTAAACATCCTTCATGCAAAATAAATAATGTTATATAACGTTTACAAATATAAGATGCAGTTGTATGTAGAGCAAAAAGTTGTTTCTGTATTGGAAACGAGTCATTATGTTAACATTTGCAACGGGTCAGGAATGCTCTTGCGGCAGTCTCTTGTCCCTAGCAGGTTAATGTTTTGTTTAAATATGATTAATACTTTCTGTGTTATGCATGTGAAACAATGAAAAAAGCAGACAGTAATATTTAAATAGTTTATATGTAACTAAGAAATTATGGTTATTCTACTATGGCAAATAATGATATTATGGTGTCATTTATGTTGTTAATAAATAATTATTGACTTCCGCAAGCTTCTTATCTGAGCGAATTGGAAAATCACGTGTATAAAGTCAGTTTTAGCTTTAGGTCCGTAGTGTGATAAGCGATCGATGCTTAATCAACTTTTCCCCTTGTATTTTATAAGAGTGGACAAATGAATTTCAGTTCAGTCACCCTCAGGCGAAAAAGTCAAACGTAACATATGTTTCGTACTCCGAAGAACTTCATTGTCCCTGTAACTTAATTTCTTCTTGAGTACTAGAAAGCAAAGAAACAAATTTGATTTATAAACAACTGTTAACTTGAATCACAACGAGTTGTCTTTTCTTGCAGATTAGACAATCATCTCATTCAATGTGTGAAATAGATTGCCAAACCTGATATCAAGGATAGGGAGAAGATTGCAAAATTGAGTCTAAAATACATCACATATACGTTACAATTAGATAAACATGTTGGTATATCTTATTTAATTGTGTTTGTTTAATTAAGATTAATCTATATAATTCTACAGATGATGCTCTTATCACCAATAGAATGGTATATAGAACCAAACATAGCGGATTCGTCCATGGAAGAGAATGTGTCCTAAATCTACCACAATCGATGAAACAGAATGTTAGTTCTGGGCAGTTATATGTCAGTCTTCCAACCAGATCCCCCGTTCCTCACTGTGTCGTCTCTGCACAGTTACATGCGATTTTGTTCCACACAGACCCAGTTCCTCTGCATGTCTTCTCACTGTTTCTCATCCGCACAGATTTTGTATAATATGAAATGATCACAAACATCTACATACGAAGGAATCAACATCGAAGCTGCATGTGGTTTACTACCTAAAAAATAAATCAAACATAAGATGATCGATCACGTTGAATATCCGTCCTGGCAGAGGTTTATAATATAAACACTTCAAATACGAAAATCTTTGATTCAAGGTGTCTGGACATCTACTCTATCATAGAAATTTGTCATTAGTTATAATGGTTTTCTTCCAATTTGGTCTCGAACATTTATCATTTGAAGCATTGAATTCGCTTCAAGTTTCTTTTCCGTTTAATAGAAAAATATATACTAGTATATTTATCCAACCTAACGTATCTACGCGACATTTTAAAAATTATGAGAATAATTTTCAAGATGGTCACGCAGATACGTTAGCGTGGCTAAATATACTAGTGTCTATTATTTAAGCAGGTTGTATTCTACCAACAATGTGGAGTAGTGTGCTGAAAGCGCGCATTGCTAACAACTCTTTGCTTTTAATCATGCAATTGGGTAATCGCATGCCCATGTAGAGGTTTCAGAGCATGTATTTGTTCATTGCCAATATGGAATTGAAATCTATGCACACAATGAATGGCTTTGACCTTGAACTTTGGAAGTCACTATCTCATGCATTGATCCACTGCACTTTGTCCGTGCCACTTATCAATCTGTACCCAATCATTAGGAACATGGCATAGTCAGTAACAGGTTCTGAGTCAAATCGTATGTCTTTAAACTCGTATTACGACCTACTTGTTTTGTAAGGTAATGCTTTTCTAGGTCAGGTACATAATGTTTGGTAAGTGTAATTTTTAATTTGGTAGCCATGAAAGTTACTTAATGTCTGAAGGCTGAAGTATGCCATCACATTAACGTTATAATAGTAACCGTTATACGATAGTTCCTTATACAGATAAAGTCCGTTCCTGATTGGTTACAATACTTTAATCATCTGCAAATATCAGAGGATCTGCATTCTTTTAACTTAGTTACTGGCTAGGTTACAACAGGTATCTGTTTACTAGTGTCATGCAACTATTGTGAGATGATCTTAGTTAAAAACCTAATACATTGTTTCTTAGTTGTTTTTTTTCTGTAGTGATGTATGTATGTCATACATATTCAAATAGATATATTTTAATTCTCAAGGTTGGAATACTCTCTATTTTTACTGGGCACTTATTGGCTCGACTGCTGTATTCAAGCAAATTGCATATTTATGATATATGAGGATTCTGGAAGGAAGTATTTAGCATTATAACTGCTAACATTGATTCTGGCTTTTGAATCACAATTTTGTTTCAGGTATGGTTCAATCTCACTATAAAACCTGCACTCATTGATATTTCTGTTGTTTTCTCTGTACAGTTTATTTTAATTCTGTTCCAATTTTACTTATCCATTTGTGTCCATTTATTTCATAACTAGCGGAACATTTTATTATTTTCCTAACTTACTTTGGGAAAGGTTGGTCGAATTAAAGGTCTTCGTCACTGAGTTTATAAAGTATCAAACTTTCGATATATACTTTAGTACTCCTGCATCTAAGATGCATGTAAAAATGTTATAGTTTTAACTTTTCTCATAAATCTATGCAAGTACTCACGCGTAGCATACTTTCTAGGAGGTAGGACTCGTCTGGTGACAACCGTCTGTAGCGTTTGGGTGTATTTAGCAGCCAACATGGAAACAAACAAGAAACCCTATGAACCCATATGCCGCTAAATTGCTTTAATATTTCAGTGATGTGAACTTAAAACCTTGAAACCAGTTTGATACCGTGGACCAATCAACTCCAATATTTGTACGATATATCGACTTTAATCACAGTGAATTGAGAGGTTTGTTGCAATATCAATTTAGTCGAGATGTCGGTGAAACACTACGTTTTGCTAATAATGTTAACTCACATCGTTAACACCTTCTAGATGTCACCTTAACTTCAGCTTAGCTCGAGACCAAGTACCCAGTATATTGGCACAGATGTATGATGTATTAAATTTGTACTACAGTAAATTGGTACGGTTCGTGCATTGTTATTTGATGTTGGTCTTTTTAAATATTAAATACGCTGAGACGTCACTGAATCACTTTGTAATTGTATATTGCCTATTCATGCGCATCGTAGAATTCAATCAGGGAAGGTGCCAATGTGTTCCATATTAAGGATGCCAATTACCGTACATACCATTATTAGTACATTTCAAACTAGAGTGTGTATCTATTCAATACGAAAGTCTTTTGCAAAATATATTTTCTAAAGCGTGCAAATTCTTGTATAAGATTCTTTTTAAAAAAAGCAAAAATTAAAAAATTATATCAATTCTTTTAGTGTTAATTTTTCATGTTGCTTTAATTTAGTTTTAAATAAAAGGAAGAGAGAGACATTGTATGTATGTATGTATGTATGTATGTATGTATGTATGTATGTATGTATGTATGTATGTATGTATGTATGTATGTATGTATGTATGTATGTATGTATGTATGTATGTATGTATGTATGTATGTATGTATGTATGTATGTATGTATGTATGTATGTATGTATGTACGTACGTACGTACGTACGTACGTACGTACGTATGTATGTATGTATGTATGTATGTATGTATGTATGTATGTATGTATGTATGTATGTATGTATGTATGTATGTATGTATGTATGTATGTATGTATGTATGTACGTATGTATGAATGTACGTATGTATGTATGTATGTATGTATGCATGTATGTATGTATGTAAGTATGTATCTATGTATGTATGTATGTATGTATGTATGTATGTATGTATATATATATATATATATATATATATATATATATATATATATATGTGTGTGTGTGTGTGTATTCATCAAAATCTTAAAGCGCGTAGAATCAAGTTGCTTCTTAAAAAAGAAATCTCTACAACGTTGGTGACGGGTATATCTACGTTCCAATCCATCTAATAATTTTTCATTGGTGTAGCTGTAGCATTGCAACAACTCATTTAATTGTTGGAGTAAGATTTCAGTAGCACAATAATAAATAACTGCACGTGAGTACGGAAGTAATATTAGATTGATCATTATAATTAATCGGTGCGTTTGTGCCTCATTTTAAATTAGACAAGTGATCTTGCACTGGCATTCATTGACGTAATGTAGTGGAGTTCATGTATGTTCTATAACAAGAATACTTATATTTTTTTAAATAAAAAAATATTGACTAATACCATAGCATATCCCATTTACTACGCAGTAGGTTATTAACTATATATAGGATCATCGCTTGATAAAATTATATATATATATGCAAAGGAAAATGAACGCTGATGTTTGAATAACTTAAAGCTAATTTTGAGAAGCTTTAGATTTGACGTTAAGATAAGCTATGTTTGGAACAATGAAAATCTAAAACAGAAAAATTTAACTTTATTTATCACATAATTGGCTTCCCATTAATGTAAACAATATTCTTGAATTAATGAAGTGGCAATTGTTCTCCAAATGTCATAAACATATTCAAAGTAAATTAAAATGACGTTTATTTATAACGTGCGTCTGATCTCACCAGCTTAATTTTATAATCTCGAAATGATGTGCTGCAGCTAATTATTTATCCCACAAAACTGAGAACATTTTGCATGGTTAAGAACCGGGATTACAGATCAATTTTCATCCATCATGACCGGGTGACAGCAAAATAGGAATCCTTTTGCAATCTATCAAGTGACTTAGAACACCATGTTTAAGTCAGCATAAGGATTATCGAATGCTTGAGATTGCAACAACATGGTTTGCATGACATTTTTACAGACAGATATTCCCTAGAGAAGTCGTCCACCTTCCTCTTTTGTCACGTTGGTGACATCAATAGATCTATATCATCGAAGGCCGTCCCGAATCCTTAAACGCATTGTCAGGGCTTTCGTTTAATGTGCAGATTGTAGATTATTGCTCTGATCTGTGGGAGCAGGTTCTGTCAGTCATACGGTTAATATCAAATCGGAAAATAGTGGGCTATGAAACAAGGAAACCGCTAGGAGAGGATTTCATCCAAGTATTGATATTGGACAAACGGATAAAAAAGTATTTTAAAGGCATTTTGATTACATAAAACCATTTTATGATATAAATATAACATTATAACTTCATAATGTTAATTAAGCCGACATTATAAATTAAGAGTGTTTTATTTGAACAAAATTTCAGCTATCATGATTAGAAATATTGTTTTCATTGGAATTCACGTTCTAAGATTATGCCCAACATAAGGAGAGAAAATAATTGCTGAATGCTTGTAGGCGGACTCAAACGTTAGAAACCTTTGATGTTCGTGAAATTGATCTCTTCTTTTGTTCTATTGCTGGTTTTCTATGTTGTTTTCTTATGAACCACCGATTTTACTTATAACGAGGTGTATCTTGGAACTTTTATTAATACAAACGGAATTCAAAGAGCGTTTATAGCCATGTAATGAGAGAGGTTCTGTATTATTTATTGGCTTTTTTGTCCCGTGTAAGTATATCTAAATTTTCAATCACTTACAATATCAGTTCGTTTTAAAAGCCTAATACCTTTCTCTGTTTAGAAGGATACGTTTTGCGGCGATTTGAGCAAATACAATGCATTTCATAAACAATACCGAGGATTTTTTTAAAACTATCATCGAATTACCCTTTTGTGGAGGTGGTGTTGCACATTATTGTGGGAAATATAATATTATGTACAAAGAAAATGAGGAATCAAACATTTGCAAATCTTTTGAAATCAATTGTATTTTTTTGTAAGTCTTTATTTTTAGGTTAACACGGTTTGCGTTTAAAACATCAATAACCTGATAATCGGTACATTGCAGTATTGCTTTGGTTGCTGAAGCAACACTGTTCTCTTAGATATTTTCAAATTAACTTAATTATCAAATGCAGTTTTAAAACTCAATACCTTTTAGTATGTTACAATATTTTATAGATGGTAAATCTTCAAGTCAAAGAAATTAATTAAAAACTTTCCTACACTAGTAAACTCTCATGCAACTTTTGTTGCGATTTCGTTTAAATCTATGGAAGTAAGGTGTTATGAATAAGAAGGTTGGGCAAAGTTACTGATCTAGATAATTGTGTACATAAATGAGCGTACGTGTACGTTTTCCTGGTACTTTCAAGGTTCCAGAACTGTTCCTTTGCATTCTATGGAAGATATTTCAATGAAAAAGACAGATTTGATTTCTTATTTAAATTGAACAATGCACAACCATTATTCCCGTAATTAAATTCATGTAAATTAGTTTGTCAAAATTTGCTGCTATCATAAAAGCATTAAAGCAGAATAATAAATTACTTTTGTTAGAAACAATTGTTATTCCAAATAAAATAATTTTTAAAAAATCCTCTGAAGAAAGCAATTGTTCTGTTTCCGGCATTTTTGCATGCCTTGATTTTGTAAGAATTTTTCAAGTATTCGATAAATATATGTATGTAATTATATCAGGAAGCACTAGGGAAAATTAAACTGAAATTAAGGTAAACTTGCTTTTGTTGGTGCAATAGATTTTAGAAAACATTTTGAGTTTTCATCGCTCTTTATTTACGAAAATCAATTTACCTTGTGTCTATTAGTATTGAAGTAGAGAACGTTTTATTTATTGAAAAATGATTGCTCCTTTTCATCCTATTGCTGGTGTTGTTAATCAAAGCATGAAACAAAATCTAGATTCTTATATCAGTAGTTCAACTAGTTGTATATCCAGTTTATTCGCAGCCTGATTTTCATGTTAATTATTGTGACGATTTTCTTTTCTGTAGCCTTCAGAAAATGAGTTTTCAAAAACGAAAACAACATCATTAATAAAGCAGGAAGAGAAAATTATTTATTTTCTTCACTTTCCGCTTTGATGAGCTCGAATGACTATCACAACAACAACAAGTCTGAAACCGGTTGTTTTGCGCATATGTGATGTCATTATTTGCCAAGTACATTAACCGCTTTGTTTTGCATTGAGTTGCTGAACTTTGAACTTTGAATGGTCCATATCAGTTTAGCTTGGTAAGTAGTCTTAAAAACATTAATTGTTAAAATCCAAAACGGACTGACCACTCTGGTGGCTCAGTGGTTTGTTCCCCGGTCGAGTCATTCCAAAGACTTTCCAAAATGGTACTAACAGCTGGCCTGGTGTCAGGATAATGTGACTTGTTTGGACATCATACTTCATGTCTGCTGCATGATGCCCCAGTGCTAGAAATCACTTTAAACTGCCACACTGCAGATATCGTAACGATATGAATGAAATATTGTTAAGCCTACGTTAAAAATCCAAAACACATACCCACACACACCCAAACGGACTTTCGTCCATGGCTTGTGGCGATGTAAGCGATTCAAACGGACTATATTACTTTAGCATTGGCAGCAATTATAAATACATAAACTGAAGAACTTGAATTGCTTTACATAACTAATGTTGGAAATACAACCATGGAGGAATCAAACAAGCCTGTGTTAGTTCACTTGACAAAATGCTCATTTAGTTTGTCATATTTTTTGCGTTATTCAATGTTTGTTTATCCTCAATGTATAGTTACAAATGTATTTTTTATCAAGCTTGTTATATAAGCTTCTAATCTGAAGAAATCGGACACGTTTCGTAATGAGTGATATATACACATGTTGGGGATATATCCTACCAGCTGATAGCAATGTTTGTTTAACACCTAAGTTGTACTTTTGTGGATGAATATCTTATAAAATGTGATATGGTTTATATCACCGATATCTAATGCATGTTTAATTATAATTGGAATCTGTGCTGATCTATGAGTTGATCTAATATTTTATTTACAGCGTGTGTGATAGGCAGTGATTCAAATTGCGGAAAGAGGTAACTTCTACTAAGGGTAAATAACAAAAACTGGCTCTGAGGTGCTTTGCTCTTTACTGGGATTGATTCATTCGTGTTCATATGGATTTTCTTTCATTTTTTAGACATGGTCACATACGAGTAAATAAGACAAAACGTCACAGACTTGGCCATTCATAGCTCCGTTGTAACATACATAACCCTTCTGGTCTATTTCAGAACACGTTTCCATATCGGGCGCTTGAGACTAGCAACGCTAGGCAATGTTTTGGAAAGGCAAGCACATAATTCTCTACGCAATGTTCCATTACACCCTGGAGCAAAACAGCAATTCGGATATGAAAGAAGTATTAATTTCCCTATTTTAGCACAAAAACATACCTAGGAAAACCAACACGAACGTCTTGCACAAAATGTAGTACACTGCCTACGAACTGTCTCCCCAACGTATTTTAACTCAGTATCAAGTCATACATTGAATATATTCAATCTAAGCTTTCTAATTATCTTTCTTCTTAATGAACCAAATTTTAGTTTTCATACAATCATTACGCTGTATTTCGTCACGAGGTCCCGTCATGCATAAAGTTTCACTTGTAGGAATAAAATTTAAATTGGCTGCGTTTGCGACACATGAGAAATTTATTCGCGGATAAGGTTTTAGAATCCTCTGATTTTCCTCTGCAAAAATAACTCAGATCAAATTTCAACGATCGGAAAGAGAAACAAAGGAACTGACAATGTCAAGGCAGAATGGCAACATACCAAATATGTTGTTTTTCTTTATTCAATAGAAAGATAATTACCTTGGCCTATTTTATCGACACAGAGTGGACTAAAGATTAAATCCCACATGATTTCCACACTAATCGATCGCTCATGTTTCACGGTTACTTGGAAATGGCGATGTCATTGAACAAGCATCTTACTCTTTTCTTCTGGGCACGTTGATTATTTAACACGATTCTGATGGCAAAATTTTGATTAGAGCTCAGTTTGTATTGTACACCATCTTATTGATTGTCCGTTATGTATACATCCAAATCAACGACAAAACCAGCACTTTTGACATTAGAGTAATGGCATATATAAGCATTCATGTCAATAAGCCAAAGCCCGTAAAGGGTTTCAAAAGATTTCACAACAAACAATTGTGAAATATTGTTAAGAAGGTCCATAATCGGAATATTTAGCTTTAAATTTATCTCACATCCGCTTAAATATATTATGAGCTATGGAACCATCCTATGTGTGGCGGAATTTTAAATACCATGTTTCAAAGAATCAAAATTGTTGATATGCTGAAAATAACTACCAGAAAGAATTAACATATTTTATTAGGCAAAACCTGTCTGAGTAAATTGCGCCCAGTATTAGGAATCAACCGTAAAATATCTTAATTTTATCGATGTCGTTGCACGTGTACTTCGCGATTCAAACGTGGAGATCTGACGGACCAGAGTTTTAAATCGGCAGGAACATTCTTCTCAAAAACGAAGTTTGTATCTTGTCATTTTTATTGTTTTAAATGTTTACCCTGAATAGTTCGTTGGTATTATATCACATTGTTTTTTCGGATATTGTTACAAAAGTATAGAAATATGGTCAAACATTAACATTTCGGTTTATTGGAAATGGATTAGTTCTCTGTACCAATAGGGGTTATGACATAGAAGCTTATGGGAAGAAAAACAGTGAGAAACTTCCAGAGAGCGTATACATCCTATTTTGGACCTAGGCTTTCAATTCTCGTCGACTTTTTGGTAAACTTGTCAAGGTTGCTGCACATCTTTGAGCCATAGTTGATTTTGCAGCTTTGGAGAAGTATTCTAGCAGCAAGATTAAATTTAATTGAGGTCTTATTGAATAATAACAGGAATGAAGTAAATGAATATAGTTTTAAAAGTCAATTACTTTCAAATTACGTTCATCAATGACTCAGAAGTTTTGGAATTCTGAGAATAAGCAGATGTCACAAATCGTTACCAAACATTTGTGAATTTTTTGTATTTAAATGGCAACATATGAAGCACAATTTTACAACAAAGTTAACTTTTAAAAAGGTTTCAGTTTGGTTCACTTTTCTTTCTTTGGATCTCTGGAATACATTTTGTTGTAGCTCCTCTTTTTGTTACTGTTGTTTTGTAGGGTAGGCCTCTTTAAGAATGACACTTTATTTGCATGGTGAGCTTCGAATCCATTTTTTTTTCCAGTCATGTATATTACTTGTATACGCCCTTAAGCACACACCATTCTTGATAATCGTGAACTGTGGCTATTTACACATATGACAGGTCGTTACAAATTCAAATGGGTTTTGTCTTGTGGAATGAGTTCGTTAAAAGGTACTTTGCAATTCTTTAAGTCTTCTTTAAGTCTTCCTCCTCTCAGATGTTTACTCTGAGTTTATTTTGAAGCTTCACTTTCTTTATTAATTTCTGGGTCCTCACCTGCAGAAATGGGGATAGTATCTTTATATGTCAATCTTCTCAACGTTCATCTTCGACGCTAGGGTCAAAGTAAAACCACATGGTCCTCTGTATGGCTCCAGAACATTGCTCAATTTTAAATGGGCTCTGGCTTTTACATAAGCGGTAAAAACCACTTTGGCAAACTCCAAAGGCCGAACAAATACAAATCATGTGACGAAATATATTTTGCTTTTTAATGCATTGTATCCAGCATTGAATCATGTTTTTTCTGGAAGTGATTAAATTAAATGCAATAAACTGACGTATTGTTGGTACCCTTTGAGTCCTTTCAAAGGTTATTACAAAATGTACAAACAAGGCAAGAAGTAAGCACATATAAGACCATTTAATTTCCAAACGTTTAATAACAATGTCTAATGGAAATTTGTTTAAGACTAAATGATATTTGTCCGAAATTATAGGAAGTTCTTTTGTCTCTGATTTTTCGCGTCCACCCGGTTAAAAGGTTTATCTTCCTGTGCTTGTATGTTAGTGAGTTTCTAATGTAGAAAAATTAAATACCCACATTCCTTTCTATGTTGTATTGTAAATAAAGCGCTAAGAGCTACATTCTTCCGTATGTACTTATAGAATGCTATATAGGTGTGTGTATTTAAGTTCTTATACACTTCCTTCCAAGACTCATTTGCCTTAAAATAATTAGCATTCAAGAAAGAAAACCAACAAGAGTTTTATAAAATTCAATAAATAATAGTGAAATGTAAAAATGAACTTATAGTAATGAGAGTTTATCTTAATTAGTCCTTCAATATTTATACACGTTTCAGCGTCTATAGTTCGCACACAAATTCCAGTAGTATTCTAAATAAGTTCTATTATTGAATATGTTCACGTGCCTGTGGTCTCTTGTGTGTTAGTGTGTTTGTGACTTGTAATGTGGCGATGTGCTAACAGCCTTTTGATGTATCACAATAATCTAATCCAAAACCGTTTTTGTTTAAAATACCGCATTTCCCAAGTAAGGTAACCAACATTATATACAAAGCTAGAATACAAAAGTAGAACCAGGAAGAAGATCAAACAAGTTGTCAACAAGATACAATATGATGCTCAACTTTTAATAAGAAAAATGTTTGTATACTAATATGAGGGACGCTTTCCACCAAGTTCTTTATTTTTTTTTTACAAACAATACCAAATTCTATTTGAATCTTTTTAATTGTCTTTTCACTTTTTTATCGTCTTTTAAAATTGCTAATACCTAACGTTTCCAAAGTGATTTAATTATTAAAATATGTTACAGTAATCGAGTTTGTGTGGAAAACTAACGAATGTTTGGCCTACGTTAACCGCTACCGGACTTCATCCGACCCAAATATCTGCTCCAGCCTCTGGGGTAATGGATGACTTATTGAATGATATTGCTGTCATGGCGTACATATTGAGATGCTTCTATGATGATTCATCAGCCCAACAGCATAATAACTGCGTGACCAAGAAGGCGGTTTATTTAAACGATTAACGGAACAATGCAGTAAAAGCTATATTTTTTGGACTTATTAGAAGAAATAAATAAAACTAAAAAAATGTTTGATATATTGTGTTTCAAATATTACTTCCATTGGTAAATTGCATTATGAATGGAACATTAGGTGTTCATATACAGTCTGCACTTATTGAACGCAAGGCCAAATGAAGCTCGGAATGATAACGACTGAACAGATTAATTCAAATTACTGGAGTGATCTGACAAAGTGATGATGGTATTATAATGATTATAATACGTTTGTCTGCATGAAAAAAAATATGCATGTTATCTGGAACAAGTCAGTTTGATCTGCATATGTCTGAATGACGGAACTACTTTATCGACAGATATATTACCGGCATGTTGACATAAGGAAAGGTAAAATATTTAGTACAAATAATCGCACGTGTTATTCACAGAAGATGAAGCAATTTGGAGATTCTCCATTTAACGAGTCGAATCAGACAGCCATATAAGTCATATATCATACTCGGCAGTCCTTTTAATCAAATGCAAACATGCTTAAGTTGAGAGGTGGGCTTATTATTAGAGAAAAGGATTTTGTGCAGTTTGTTCAAATATTCAGAAAGCTTTTTGTCTTTCGTATAATTACTTCTGATAATTTGGTGCAAATGGGAAGTGTTTTAACACAGTCATATATGTTGTGGGTTTTTGGTGTTTTTACTTATGTTGCAAACAACATAAATTACGGCAAGAAAATTGCAGCAGAAGACAAACTAACTTAAAACCGCTCCGGTGGCCTAGTGGTTAGAGCGTCCGCCTCCGATGCGGGAGTTCGTGGGTTCGATCCCCGGTCGAGTCATACCAAAGACTTACAAAAATGGTACTAAAAGCTGCTCGCTTGACGCTCAGCATTAAGAGGTTAATGTTAGGACTGGTCGGCCTGGTATCAGGATAATGTGACTGGGTGGGACATCATGCTACGTGTTTGCAGCATGATGCCCCATTGCTAGACATCATTATAAACTACCACACTGCAGACATCGCAGCGATATGACTGAAAAATTGTTAAAGCTACGTTAAAAAATTATAAACACCAACACCAAACTTACTTAACAATGTTACTCAACAGACAAAGTTTCTCAACTGCACGAATTGAGAAAAACTACAAAGAAGGAGCGTTAGTTAATGTGATTACAACAAGGGATGAACTTGTCATAACTGCATTTATATTTACAATAATAAAGAAACAATTTGAAATAAACCTTGAAATATTAGTCTTAATGGTGTATACCTTGGACTTTCTTTGACTCACTGACATGTGAGTGGCACGAATCTGTTCTGTTTTTATAGTGGTCGTTCATATTATGGATATCACAGCATACAGGTTTCTCCCAGTAGAATTTTACCAACAAATTTACAAGGTTGAGGCATCGGTATTATCCTACTCAAGGAAGGTAACCCATGGTGAAGAGGCAGAGGATATGTTGAAACATTCTGATATGATCAATTTGATATACGTAACAGACTTGTCAGTGACTGATCTAACATTATAAAAATGTCCGATTTTTTTTTTAATTCTTGAACTAAATATTGCTAAAATAGCTATGTGTCCTTCTACTCAACCCAGACTTTTAAAGAATTTTAATATTTTGGTGAGATTATTTAAAGTAAATTCCTGATGTAAATAGGTGGGACCATTATTGATATTAATTAACGTAAATTGTAGCGAAAAAAGTTAGTCACTGTTAGCAATAACCTTTTCCAGAATCATATTGAGCCAGATCAGATATGAATCCTAAAGTATAAAATTGTGGATTATTATTCGGCAAAACAATGAAATTTTATTAAAGAAAAAAGCCCGCTATCGAGTTTTTGGAAAGCAAGAAAACGATGGGGTACTTAACAAATGAAAATGTAAAGTCTATGCAGTGTAAAGAAAGACGTAATTTAGCACCATTGACCCACAGAACATGCAGAAAGGAACTATGATGTATAACAGGCATGATCAGTTTCAAGTTTTCAATTAAGAAAATGCCAAATAATGCTATGACACGTGGATGAGATGAAGAAGTAACAACATAAAATTGAAGTTCTTTATTAGCAAAACACAAAGTCGGTTTTTAACTGTGTGAGTTCAATACCAGGAGCAAGCAACAAAATAAAAGAAAGCATTTACATCATCAAAGGAATTACAAAGCACATGCCATTTCAAACTTAAAAGATCTGATAAAATTAGGTTTTAAAACAAATGCATCCATAACATATAATATCTATCTACAATCTATGGACGTTCGAATTTCCTGATTCCATAACACTATATACAAATTTGCCGATGTATTAATTAAATTCATCAATGTGTTGGTCAAGAAAGTTTCAAAAGTTTCTAACGTGTGACTAATGCTGCAATTGTCGGTAAGAAATTTCAATTTTGATTCGAAAAAAAACATGGAACTAAAAGGGATATTCATCATCAGATTTCTATTTGTCTTCAGACCGTAAATTCGTTGACGAGATGCATGTCTGAATGTGGTCATGGTCCGTCTGCATTATTCGAATTGAACATAAGTTTTAAATGTCTTTCAATTTTAGGTGAATTCTGAATTACACAAATCTTTGTTTGGTATAACTGCTTCATCGAAGAAATACGTTTTCAACAATTGATGTATTCTTCAAGCCTTGGCTTCTATTAGTCTATTACCTCTTCGTTATACTGTAATGCTGTTTTTCCGAAACCTCTGGAAAAATAAGATAGAAAACACACATTTTAAAATTTGACGGTCATAAACCATCCTGCAAATTTGTCGAAGTTTCAATAAAAAACATAATTAATAGCAATATTGGACGAATTTTGAATTGTATATTAATAGTTTCATATTATTCCCTTTTATGGCATGTATGGCCATTTTAGAATTCCTAATGCACCTAAAATATTTTGAATGTGTCTAACCAACTTATTAAGGTATAAGCAGTTTGCATAAATGTTATTAATTTTTTTGTCAAAAGAGACAAAACTTATTTGCAAATAAGGACAATTTCTTTCATCAATCCATCAAGCCATGTGCATTTATTAATTTTCAATCAGAAAACTACATTTTGAATTAATTTCAGTAAAATGGTGATCAACCATGTGATCTAATGGTATTTTTTAAAACTGAATCAATTTACTGGACTTATTATCATGCTATATAAATCCGAAGGAAAATGTATCATAAACTTAAATCATACAGGAATTCATTATATTTATATTTGTGTCACTATTTAATTTTATCTAAAATTTAAAACGATGTTTACTTGCAATAATTTTCAGTTTTTATTAGTTTTCTAATACTAGACAAAGATTTTTTTCTTGTATAATGAAACAAATCTGTTTACAATTTCAGGTACATTCCTTTTAATTTTTATAAATGTTTTATTTTGAATACAATTTTCATGAAATAATCTATTTTTCCCACTTATTGATTACATACTTTAGAATGTTTTGAAATATTTTTTGACAGATCTCAAGCAAAAAAGTCAATATCAATTTGTCCTCACTGCATCATATTTATCCGTTTTATTATTGGAAAGCAAACTACAGTTATAATTCAGTTTTTACTGTTATCTCATCACTGTTTTCAAATCTTCTGTTACATAACTCGTCTTTTGCATTATATTTGACTTCAATATACAAATGATTAGATGCATGGTCGCTGAAACAATGAGGTCATGCACATAAAATCAATTATTTGATCAAACAGTAACGGTGATGTAATCACATAATCAATTACATTATTGCCAGTGTTAGAACACTATAAAAAGCAGCCAAACTCTTAGTATATTGCTATTCACCAATTTAAAACTCCGTAATTTCAAACATTCAACAATTTAAACTGATTTGTTTAGATTGATATTTGTATATTTATCTAGAGATACTATGTTTCTGGTGCTATGTATTTCGAACTCTTCTTCCACCAGCCTATTAGCACCGGATGCATGGTTAGCATTATCAGTATATACGTCTTCCTCTCGGAATTAGGATATTCTGGAATTCACCAAAAAACACAACTCATTAACCCATGATGCGCCTAATTGAATGTCCAAACTATCATAATATCCAAAGTCAGTTTGTCGGTGGCATTGAAATCTATTGGAGGTTTGCTCAGCGGTGACCCAGATCGCCTTCAGTCGATAAAAATTCGTTTGATATTGTTATCCAAAGTGTGTCATAAAAAGGAATCGGGGAAAATGTTCATTATGAAAAAATGCTAAATGCAATAAAAAAGGACACATTCATCTACCGAACATTTCTTTACTGTGATGTAATACCATACGAAATCAGTGCCAACATATATCAGATTCCGACGGTGACTGCTTATTTTTCTAAATTCAATCCGATATCATGTCTACATGCATTTTTATTCTCTATTTATTTTATGTATCTATTTATTTTATGTATCTATTTATTTTATGTATCTATTTATTTATGATCATGAAGCAATTTGTGATGGAATGGGTTGAATGTACTATCTTTAAAACCAAGACAAGAATTTCTTTTTTAAATTCGTGCTTTCTAACGTTCATGCAGATTTTCTCATGAGATATCATGGCAGAATATTTTGTTAATACTGTTTCATAAGAAATTTTCGTTCTAAACATAGTCGTACAACAATTTTAAAGAGATAAACGTTGTAAAGATTAAAAAGAAACGAAAGACCCATGCCAGTTTGAACTAACTATCGCCGACAGACGCAAACTAATATAAATAAGGAAAATAACGGTAAACATGATTTGGACAAACAAAATCTCAATCAAACAAGAAGTCAAGTCTTTAAAGGCCTGAAGTCCAAAACATAGAAGTAATGGATGCTTAAGCAACGGGTTATATCCAAACGTTCTGCTGCAGAAATAGCTTTTGTCCTATGCCCAGATACAATTATAATATTGTTATGGTTTGGAACAGGATGGTTTACCATCCAAATTAGTCACAGAGTAAACCTTTGCCAAATATAATCAAATAAACTTAGGGTAGACTTAGTTGAATATCATTTGAATATCGCTATGTCCTCGTTTGATGCCTGAATGACTAAACTTATCATCAGGCCTCATTTATTAATGAACATCTCGGAAATCACTGCTTTATGTTTCAGTTTCGAAACTTTATGTAAGCAGAACAAATAATCAAGGAACTGACGAAAGTTCAAGATGCATTTCTCATAAATACCAGAAAAAAATGGAATTAGATCAAGCTTGCTTGAATAGTGTTGATGGAAAAAAAAATAGAGATAGAAGAGAAAATTGTATGATTTTCATAATTTAATACAAATAAATAGATCTAGTTTTTATGAGAACTTTCAGTTGCGCTTTAACTACACTTGTCTGACAAATTGTAATAAAATTTAAATTGTTTCAAAACTAAAAAAATTAATCAAATTCATTTTTTAAAATTAATATACCTTAATATCTACTTAGTCCTTTAAACGTTGGTTGGTTGGTTGGTTGGTTATATGATATTTTCGACCCTTTTTTGGCTCTATATGCTAAGGAAATAAGAAATGAATGCCTTCCTCTCAGGCAGCTGATCCGACCTCGGACTAGGTGGGTATCAAACCATGGAAAATGATTACGAATCCGACGCTCCACAAAATAAGCTGCTGCGCTCCATCGTCTAAACGATAGCAAAGTAAAAGCAAATTAATGCTCTGCGTGACGGAAGAAAGTAGGTAACACTTAATCCCCAAACTCTATCCCCTCTCCCACAACGTATTGGGGATATTGAATAAAAAAGAAACAAGGACTGAGACGTTTTCATTAACATCCATTTGCCACTGAACGATACAATGTATATTTCATACAAGTATTTTACGGATTACACTCCATTACCTCATTATTGTGTCTGTGTAAGCAAAATGTATCTGATAAAATGTCTCAGTCATTCATATCAATCTTATACATATCAATATAAACTTATAATCACTTTCTTTGCTTTAGCTTTCTCTTCAATTTTAAATCAAAGTTTTGTCTAACTATTGATGTTCTTTGCTTAAACAGGTAGCAATACATCAGACGGAACTAACTATATTATAGACTACCAGTGATATAATAACAGCTTTATGAAGGACTAGAATAATTACTTGTGACATAAAAATATGCAGGGTCAGTACTGGATTTCTCAAAATTCTTCAGCAAACATCAATTTTGCTGAATCCATGCGGTTTTGAATCGAAAAGTCTAGACTAGAAAACTTCTATAAAAGGATGGGCGGGTGTGGGCGAGAGGAGAAATGGTTACCTTCATTAATTTTTCATGCGTTCATACTTTACGTTTTGCAGTAAAAAAAACCAGATTGCAAATCCATAAACAAACATTTAATGTTAGCAAACACTTACTCGCACATGTGCATAGATGTGTTTTAGACTGTCTATTTGCCATTATAAGTCATAACACTGGTTGTATTTAGTAATAAATGCATTTATAGTAGACATCAATAAGTAAGTTTATGTTCTTACGGTTATTTTTACCTGTTTTTATTTTGTTTATTTATGTGTTGTCTTTTTTTTAACCTTGACATACTACCAGTCTTAGCTGGACTTAAACTAGACTAAACTAGACTCCTCAAAGGTCCTTTACTCAATAGATGGCCTGTTCTTTTTTATTTGTTTTCTTTCAGTGTTTTCTTGCAAATTAGGTACACGAACAAGACGGCAAATAAGAAAATAAAGCTCCTTTAAAGCATTTATATACTCTGGAAGATATGAGAAACAAACTTGACTTCACATGTGAAACGTATGTAATACATTAAACTTGTTTGAAACATACCTTTTTCATGTACATATTCCAATTTTTATAACTTAAGCACTGTATGTACCTGAACCGTTTGAGACTTTCTTACTTTCTTTAAATGACAATCAAAACTTTTTTATGTATGTCCCTTTGCAAATGTCTTATTCGTTTCGTATATGTCCCATTACACATATATGTGTTACTCTTGTCATACATGTCCCATTACACATATCTGTGTTACTCTTTTCATATATGTCCCATTACATATATCTATGTTACTTTTATCATAGATGTTCCGTTACACATATCTGTGTTACTCTTTTCATACATGTCCCATTACACATGTCTATGTTACTCTTTTCATAGATGTCCCGTTACACATATCTGTGTTACTCTTTTCATACATGACCCATTACAAATACTATAGTCTCAATGCATAGCAGTATCACAACTGACTGATCTCAAAGGGGCTGTGATACAGTAACATTATTCTAGTTAATCTTTATACCTGCTGGTCTAGGTAAGTATGGGAAAGTCTGTATCACACGGGTCATAAAGTAAATATGGAGGTACTCTATGACCTCAAGAAGGGTTTATAGAGTCAAAAGGGTTTTTAGGTTCAAATGGGAAGGGTCATGGTAAATGGTTTTAAGCTTGAATGTTGAAATAGGGTGCACACAACGACTTAGAGTGTGAGTGAAGAAATAAGACATACACAACGCCTTGTATAAGTTTAGAGTGTGAGCGAAGAAGATGAAATCCAACAAAAATAAAATCACCATTCCTTATACATCATCTAACATCCTAGTATACACTCTCTCCACAACGCCTTGTTAGCTTAGAGTATGAAATGAGATGAAATCTACATAACATACATCATCATCATCATCATTATCAATCATCAGTCCCGTAGTTTGGTAGACCGTAAGGGCACCACATGAGATCGGACAACCATCTTCCTCCATTCCTCTCGATTTTCCGACATTTTCAGTGTCAAATCTGTCCATTCCCGAATGTTGTCTTCCCACCTCTTTCTCTGCCTGCCTCTCTTTCTTCTTCCTTGTACAGCGCCTTGCAGGATTGTCTTGGCAAGTTCTAATAATCGTGGCACATGCCCAGACAACATGAATTTACGTTTATTCACTATGGTCAGGTGGTTTTCGTGATGCTCAATGGCTTGTCTGATCCTTTGGCATATTTCTTCATCGGTGACAACGTTCTTTGTATGAGACACCAAGGATCTTTCGGAAGTATATCATTTCCGAGGCCTGTATCATTTTCACTACAACAGCTGTTATCGTCCATTATTAACAGGCGTAAAAAAATATGGAGATCACCAGTGAGTTTTGGGATAACGTGGGTTAGGGGTGTTGAATGGTATTGTTGGTGTGGTGAATGGTATTTTTGTGGTGTGATGGATAGCATGTTTTGTTTCCTTTCATCTCCTTCTCTTATGCTCTATGGTAACAATACATTTTTAATAGTGTGTGTGTGTGTGTGTGTGTGTGTGTGTGTGTGTAGGTTGTTGGATGCTATTGGAATAGTGGATAGTATAGTGGTATGTTTATGTGGTGTGAGGAATAGTAGGTTTGTGAAATTTCATCTTTTCTTACGCTAAGCCATGAGGTATTGAATGGTTTATAAGGTGTGTGATTGTATGTAAGATTTCATCTCCTTCTCTTACACTCAAGGCTAATACAGAACGTTTTGGATAGAGTGTGGAGGTGTTGTATGGTATCGATGGAGTGTGATTTTTTTGTGTTGTCGGATTTCATTTCATTTTCCTACATTCTAAGCTAACACAATGCGTTGGGGGGCTGGTGGATGGCATTGGCGGTTTGTAATTGCATGTTTGTGAGACTTCTCGTATCCTCTAAGCCAATACATGGTATTTTGGATTGAGTGTATAATGGGATATTTGATGGTATATAAGGTATGGTGATAATATTTTTGTTGTATTTCATCTTCTTCTTCGCGTACACTCGCTAAAGAAGGTGGTGGGTATCTAATTTTACCATTCAAACTTAAAACCCTTTACCATGACCCTTTCCTTTTGACTCTATAAACCCTTTATGAGGCAAAAGAGTACCCGGGATATCTCCTTGATGGCCAGTGTGATACAGAATTTTCCACACTTATCTAGACCAGCTCTTATTGAGGTCAACTACAATACTGTTATTAAATCACAGCCCAGTTGAGATCAGCCACTTGTAACACTGCTGCGATTTGGATTTTCTTTACATAGGATTAACAGCAAGTTATAAAATATATACTTGGTTTTTAGAGAGGATTTTCCACAAGCTGAAGTTTTAAATATGTACCAGGGTTTCTCAATATGATTTTTCCACAAGTGATGAACCCCAAACGGCCTTTTCAGGGCCACTCACATGCCTGGAAAAGATATTTTTTTCTCACTATAACATCCCCCCAAGTAAAATGTTTTTGTGTTGCAAAGTAATTGTTTGTGTGTGCTTTTTTGGGGTTTTTTTTGTCTGTGTGTGGATTTTTTGTTTGCTTGTATACGTCTATGTTTTGTTGTTTGTGTATATATGTTTTATTGTTTGTGTATGTATGTTTTGTTTATCCCTATAAACCCCTAATGACCCTATAAATCCTTATCCCTAAAAATCCATCTCACAAAGCCTTTTCCATACCTAACGGCAGAAACCTTACTGAGGTCAACTCGAACACTGTTACTAATTTATTCCCCAATAGATGTCGACCACTTGCAACACTGGTGCCAATTTGTCCTATTATATGCAGTATCATGGTGTAACCCATGTTCAATTTGCCTTATGAGTCATTCACATGTTAAATTCCCATTGTGACCCAAGTCCTTCTTCGAGGTTATACTGTTTAAATCCTATTTTCCAAACGCCCCCTCCACGTAACTATTTGTGTTATTACTCGTTTCATATATTTCCCGTTGTACATGTCTGTGTTATATATTAGACATCAATACAAGACATATATCGTTTATAAACAAATTATTTATGCTAGCAATACATTTCATCTTTTCGCCTTCATCAAGTGTAATATATTCCCTGTCATTTCTTATTTGCATAGAAAGAAAGTTTCAAAGTATATTAAATTTCTTGTTATGGACTACTCTTCATTCTTAATAAGAAGAGTTTAATATAACAATTACCTCAGAGTATCTCAGACGTCAGCACTAAAATGCATGATTGGCGATTTCACTGGAAAATTGTGCTAATATATGTGCGTTGATATCTCAGAAATCGTTTCTGAGTTCAGCGATATAATGTTCATGGGTGTTCAAAGCAATGAATTTAAGCTTTTTTCAGTGAATAATTGTTCTTTAACGTTCTGTGTATATACTATAGAATGTAATACGAATTGACAAAACAACTTAATAATTTGACTATCGTTCTGATGTGTGCTGTATGAAATTTAATACGGATTGACAACACGGCTTATTAATTTGACAACCTTGGTGGTGTATGTACTGTAAAATATAATACGGATTGACAAAACAAATTCATAAATAGACTCTGAATCAGTGACATATGTAGTATGAAATGGAATTCGGAATGACAACGCAGATTCAACATCAATAAAAGAGCGATCGTATTACGACACTATTGCTTAAATTAGGCCAAATAAGATGGCGGTACATACAAATGGGTCTGTCTTTTCCTGATCTAGAATCAAGCTGAAATAGTCTTTTGATCATTAGTCAATTTAAAACTGTAAGTTGATCTAGAATCAAAGTGAAACAGTATCTTTATCTGGAATCAAGTTAAAATGTTCTTAAGATCTAAAATCAAGCTAAAATAGTATATTGACATTAAATCAAGCTTAAATAGAGTATTAACCTAGATTCAAGCTGAAATGGTATCTTGATTTAGAATCAAGCTGAAACAGTATCATGATCTAGATTCAAGCTGAAATGTTCTCTTGATCAGGATTCAAGCTGAAATAGTATCTTGATCTAGAATGAAACTGAAATAGTGTATTGACATAGAATCAAGCTGAAACAGTATCTTGATTTAAAATCAAGCTGAAATAGTATTTTGATGTAGAATCAAGCTGAAATTAAATTGCCTCTAAATATAGAATCAACCTTAGTATCTTGATCTAAATCAATCTAAAATAGTCTCTTGGTCAAGACTCTGGATGAAACAGTAACTTGATTTAGAATCATGCTGAAATGTTCTCTTGATCTAGAATTAATCTGAAATAGCCTCTTGATCTAGACTCTGTCTGAAACAGTATCTTGATTTAAAATCAATCTGATATAGTATCTTGATATAGAATCAAGCTGAAATTGCCTCTAAATATTGAATGAATCTTAGTATATTTATTTAGAATCAAGCTGGAATAGTCTATTGATTAAGAATCAAGCTCAAATAGTACATTGATTTAGAATCCGTCTGAAATAGTATCTTGATTGAAATGTTGTCTTGAGTAATACTAAAATTAAGCTGAAATAGTCTCTTGATCTAGAATCAAGCTGAAATTGTCTCTAAATATGGAATCCATCTCAGATAGAATCTTGATTTAGAATAAAGCTGAAATAGTCCTTTTGAATAAGAATCAAGCTGAAATATTACTATAGGATTAAATGATCATGGTTGGGTATTTATCGATGTGTAAATTGTGCCTAATAAATCACAAAGTAATTAAATAATGAATTTATGTAAACTTTGTGAGTGATTAGGTAAAATTTACACATCGATAAATACCCAACCATGATCCTTTAATCCTTATAATTCCAATTGACTACCTTTTTGTCATCAGATCAGCATATTCATCACCAAAATATTCACTTTTATGAACATCGAAGATTTCTTTCATTAGCCTGTTAATTGCAATAGAATGCATGGCCCTATCTTGGCTATACAGGTTTTGTCGATTCTTCATACAGTGATACGGGGTAGAATGTCATAGCGGGTCATGCCAGTGATATATAGTTATGATTATTATTTTAATATATAACAAATGGTTGTGGCGGTTAGTCTGGGAATTTTTTTCTAAACTTACTCTTGCGTTTGGTAGGTGTTGTTATAACAACGTTGTTGCTACTTTATACGCATTTCTTTCTTTAAAAAGCAAAATCGTGTCCATTTGTAATGAGATCCCTTTGTTGACATGACGCTGACCTATAATAACTGCTGCTGTAACATGTTGTCGAGCTGAAATAGAACAATATCCGAAGATTGGTTCCTGCCATATGCTTTCTTCGGTAATAGGGGTGAGTGTTGGAGTGAAGGAACACATTGTAGGATTGCAGGAGTAATTTATTTTAACTTCTAATGGTCGATTTAATCTTGTCGTTTTTTATCGAAAATCACAGGAGTGGATAGGTGGGAGCTTGTTGTTGTTATTGGGGTGTAAAGTGTTGATATAAATAAAACTTCAAATTAAATGATCTGGACATAATGAACTAAAAGTAGTCCGCAGAATTTATCGATGTGCAAAACATTCCAGATCAGTAACACGTAACCGTTTACATCCAATGAAAACATAGAAAACGCAGTCGATTCATAAACGTTGGAATTATATTGATTTAGAATCCTTCTTAAATAGTATTTTGATTAAGAATAAAGCTGAAATGATCTCATAAGTACTATTAAATTCAAGCTAAAATAGTCTCTTAATTTAAAAATCAAACTGAAATAGTCTCTAATCTTGAAGCAAGCTCAAATATTCTCTTGATCTAAAATCAAGATGAAATAGTTTCTATTGCTCTAGATATCTTTCCAAATTTAATTACTTCTAAATTTAAGCTAACATAGTCTTTTCATCTAAACTTTTGCTGAAACTATCTTTTGATCTATATTTTTAAAAAAAAATATAAGTACTACTAAAGTATAGCTGAAATAGTTATTTGATCCAGATATCTTTTTAAACTCGAATCTACTAATATCTAGCTTAAAAAGGTCTCTTGAGTTATATATCTATTTCATTTCGGATACTAGAAAAATCAGGCTGAAATAGTCTCTTGATCTAGAATTAAGCTGAAATTGTCTCTTGATTTAGAGATCTTTTCCAAATCAAGTACTACTATAATTAAGGTGAAATAGTCTCTTGATCTAGAATTAAGCTGAAATTGTCTCTTGATTTAGAGATCTTTTCCAAATCAAGTACTACTATAATTAAGGTGAAATAGTCTCTTGATCTTGAGCACAGCTAAGTCTTTGTTATGTAAACATGTAAGAAAAATGCTTAATTATGCATGTTAAACCCTAGGCATTTTTAGGCAATTACATGCCACGAGATTTATAAATATTAAATAACTACATACAGCCACAAGTAAATGCCCATTTAAAGACGTAGCATTTTGGGAAAATGACTAAAATTAAGGTACCACCCTCACAAGTTGTAAGAGCTTTGGCTGAGTATTTGTTTAGAAGGACTTTTATTGACATTTGCTTGCTTTTATACATTTGACCTGTATCTTCAAGTACACTTTCTTAATAAGGCGAGGTAGAGGATGAACTTACAATAATTTGGATATATTTCGTGATTAGATTTAGACACAAATTTGATTAGAAATCCATCATTTGATTTGATTTTATCTGTACATCAATCCAGCAGAATGCTATTGTATATGCTTTTAGTGATTTTGAAGTAATATAAAGAAGCTACTTATTGCGTAATCTTGAGATCGTTATATAACTGCACATGAAGACATATTACCATTGCATGATACAGTGTAATAACAATATTAATCCTCGTATTTTATATTGGATTGTATGACAAGATCTCTAATGCTACTTCGAGGTACCAAATCACCTTGCATCATTTTAATGGATATCGGAACTTCACTCTGATAACCAATTATCTGCTGAAAACAGAGCAAATGACCAAACGTCTAAATGCGACTCTTTATCTTTGCCCATTTTTTCTTTGTTCCAAAGCAAAATATATTTTTCGAACAAAAAGAATTCTCTAAGCAATAATTAGCATTCTCGAATGAAATTGATTTACAGTTGTGTCGTATTATATTGATCATTTAGTCTTTAAACTAACGCATAATGATTTATCGAGGGCACAAGTTTGTCATTTAAGGGGAAATAGTTCATTTGCATTACACTGTCAGGTACTTTTAAGTCACGTGATACGAATTATGTTCATTTATATGATCAAATTAGATGAGGTATATTAACTAGAAATAATTTGGGAACTGTATTCTGCGCTTCACCACTTTGATCTAAACCCTAATTTTTTAGCCTCTTTGGTGGGTCCGCGTATTTAAAATTACGAGCATTTGTCTTTTCATACTGAGCAAGTACATAGTTATAGAATTGAGATTTTAATATCTTTGAAGCAACAATCCAAAACTATTAAATCTGAATTATTTTTCGATATTTTAATCTGAATTTTCATGTCTAGTAAGTGTATACGCTGTTATATGGTGGTGATCTCAACACTTTCCAAGTTGTGAACCATGGGATAAATCGCTCGTGGTACGGATGGTTCCCGGAATCAATATCAGTTGCATATAGAAAGTATGTATGTATGTACTATATCACAATATCTCCACCTTAATTTTAAACTTTGGGGAATAATAACACTCAGAAATCTTAAGGAAATCAGAACAATGTGCAAAACTGTCAAATTACAAGATCATTTTGTATGATTAAGCTTCAGTTGGATGCTACCCTTTAAGTAGTCACGCAATTAGAATATGTTTTACCCAGTTCAAGGCAATGAAGTCAAGTTAATTGATGAACTGTATATATCTACTTGTGCATGGAACTAAATAATTAAACGCGAGCAATTAGAGAACAATAATGGTAAGAGTATGTTCTACTTGGGTTACCCATTCTCTGGCGGCATGTTTGCCTAAGCCATGTGACAGGCTGTCAACATCTACCAAATAATTAATTTCGGATTGAAACTATAATAATCATGGTTACAGACGCACTTATCAAAGGTTTGGTATAACTAATGTATTTGTGATAAAATTAAATAGCACCTCTCTCTCTCTCTCTCTCTCTCTCTCTCTCTCTCTCTCTCTCTCTCTCTCTCTCTCTCTCTCTCTCTCTCACACACACACACACACACACACACACACACACACATATATATATATATATATATATATATATATATATATATATATATATATATATATATATATATATATATATATATATATATATATATATATATGTATATGTATATATAGTTTAATACAAACAATACTATCATACAGGTTAGAGAAATTAAATTCGTACTCTACCGAGTTTCGAACCCAGGTCCGCGAGTAAATGGCACCCATCGCCTTGCCTGCACGCACCAACCCATATACCGTCACGACTAAGCACGCATCACCAAAAAATGATGGCACTGAATCGGTGTTATATAAGCTCGTGCGTAGCAGACACACTCGCATGACGACCTAGTAATTAATTCTCATATATATGTACACAGTCGTTCCAGATTCCTATGAAAGAAATCAAGGTATATAGGATTTTTGTATTACAAATAATTATAAATATATACCAGACAGAACAGACTGTGCTATCCCTGGATTCTGTAGTAGAATCTTGATAATAGTGGGCAGAAATAATAGTTTAATACAAAAAATAACAATTATCAATGACATCTAAGAAAGCTGAACTCTGAAAATTCATGGCGTATGCCGTCATCATTTTTTAATACAACCTTTAATGACGTTTCGTATAGATTCAACAATACAAGAAATATTGTTATTTACGATAATCTTCATACATTAAAACAAAATTAATTTGAAAAGATAATTACATGCAAATATTAATCTCTGCCGAAATAAGCTTTTCCATCTCTTTATCGGCATTATTCTTCTTAACTTTACTCCGAATGACTTAAACCAAAATTTTAAGAAAAGGGATTATATTGCATAAACCTACACAATAATACCATTCTTGCCTTAAAGCTACACCCATATAATGAGCCCCTTTTTCTATTTTGTTTCATTAGATGACAGGTTAAAAGGTCAACATTGATTGGATGAGGGTCTTTATTATTAAACGTGTACCCATCCCACCTTACTTCAAAAAAGGGTGAGAACCTGTATTTTGTTAGCCTGAAGACTTAACTAATTTGGATCATTTAGACCTTCATTTGTATAAAGCATATTTAAAATAGCAAATTCCAAGGAAACCATAATTTTTAAAGCAAATATGTATTATGAAAACGTAACCTTAGAACCAAGTAAACAAGTCCTTTTGTCACATTTCTTAAATATAGATTCCAAGTCTGATGAAAACGCCTTAAAACGCAACACTATGTTCTGGAAACAAGCCTCATGATATATCTGACTTAAACGTCCGAGGAAGTAATATTGAACTAAATTGTTATTTTGCACAAAATCAGAATAGTCACTGATATAACTTAAAAACAGGATCCAATTTTGATTGTCCTATCTCCTTGGCTCGTAAACAGCTGAAATAATATCTTTTAACAAAAAATTTATTTTAAGTCAAATTTAAATAATCGCTGATACAAACTTTTATACAAAAATCGAATTTCGTTATACAGTCCTACCTTATTGTCATTAGAGTATTCAAGAAACCGCAATATCTCTAGGTTTCTACAAACTAAATTTGACCCTTTCTCCATCACTAAGTATGCCGTGTTAGGCACTAATTTCTCATTTTAGTCGTTCCAACAACGTTTCACTTTTCACTTATAACATCATCTCAGCATAGTCCCTGTTCTAGTTCTATGGGAACATTCTATGGGAACAAAGAAGTAACTGTAACCACGAACGTGGTATCAGATATCTCCTTTCCACACAGAGAAATGACTCATCACTTTTAAACAGGTCTAAGCTTGTGCAAATCTTTGTACGTGATGCCATTTAGAATTATTGATTATAGCCCAAATAAACACAATACATTCATCTCTAAGAATTGATTCTAGTCTAGTCTTGTCATATGATATGATATTTGCAATCTAAAGATGCTATTTGCAATCTAAATAAAATAGAGACATGATTCCTTGCTCAAGAAGAGTTTCCAAATGCTGACGACATGGAAGACATGATTTTTATATCAAAATAGGGTTGGACTTCAATGTGAACTTTGTTATACATCGTATCAAAACAGGGTTTTGCTTCGTTGATAAAAATGTTAAACATAATATTAAGGCCGGGTTATGTTTCATTGAAAACATTGTTATATATAATATCAAAACAGTGTTATATTTCATACAGAACATTGTTGTACATAATATCAAGCATGGTTAGAGACCATAGAGAAAACTGTTATACATAATATCAAATAGGGTTATGTACCATGGAGAACATTGTTATACATAATATCAAATAGGGTTATGGACCATGGAGAACATTGTTATACATAACACTGTTCTTTTAGAATTCGTCTGCTTCAGAGATAAAACGTGCTATTTGTTATGGATTATGATGTGCTGAATTCAAATATGGCAATTAAGACAACTGTTTGGTTACTGTTTTCAAGATATTTAATTTTTTTTAGATTTTACGTCTGTGTATATTTTGATAAGGTAGTAGAGTATTAATCATACATTGTAAAACTAGACATTTTCATGTGTTTATTGTTGCTTTACATGATAATATTTCACCTGCCCTGCAAATGTAACACTTTGAAAATATTATAAGGAATATATAATGAAAATGTATTATGAAACAAAAGGCAAACACCTATTATGTATATTTAAATACATAGTTTAGACCTTATTCAGAGTCGACTGCATGACCAACTGAAATTGATGGCAAAAGGTTGACATTATGCAGTTAACAGATTTAAGACTCGTCTTCAATGAATCAATGAACATTCTCCACTCATGAACGTCTACTATCACACCATCGATGTTCTTGAGGCTACATGATCACCTCCCATGAAAAAGAATGGGACACGATCCTTTTGACGGTCATCGATCATTTAAACCCTGATCATCACTTGCCAGTAGATTTTATTAATGTAGTTTGGAGCTTAACCGTTGTGCCTTACTCTTGGATGATTTCAAAATCTGACAAGGTCATTTAGTTCACCTTGTCTTATGATGTATCCTTTAGAGGAGGTGGAGGGGGGAAAATATGAGTCATGTGATATTAATGGTTAGGACTTAAAGTTTCATCCTCTTCCTCTTCT
The DNA here is from genome assembly GCA_016746295.1 of Potamilus streckersoni. Lineage (NCBI taxonomy): Eukaryota > Metazoa > Mollusca > Bivalvia > Unionida > Unionidae > Potamilus > Potamilus streckersoni. Next base: position 3,301,531 of record JAEAOA010000884.1, on the reverse strand, counting down.
TCGTCTGACTCAATTGAGAATTATTCTGGTGTATCAGGAACTGGCAGTCCTTCTCCGTGGAGTACTGGGCATATAACGGATAGAATGTTTCGATGACGCTCAGTCCAATGTTTCTTCTCTGGCAAATCTTTCCCAACTGAGGCACCATATCGAAGCAACAATTGCTGATATATGTTGGCTCTCTCTAAATCATTGGTACCGCAAAAGGCTTATATTTCCTTTTCCCATTCAACCACTGGAGAAGATTTGTTGCAAAAGTGTAGCAGCATATGTGTGGGGCCTACCTCTTGCCCTGATCTTCAATTTAGCATTCTCAGCCATAGTGGTTATACCGCGCTTTTGTGACGCAAAAGTAACTGCACCACAAATATAGCATAAGTTATCTGCATGGTTCACACAAGTACGGGATATTTCTGCTTACTTTGGCGAAATGAAATGAGTCCCTTTGCAAAATCAAACACTGATATATAAGAGAGCACAACACTTTGTGATTTCTAGAGCTGATATAGGGTGATTTGTTCAGCAGTGATATAAATTTAGTTATGATTGCATCATCCATGACTTCTAGGACGACCATGATGCAATTAATATCATGTATGACGCAATACCAGCTTCATATTGCATCATCCATTTAAGTGCCTAAAATAACAAGTACTGTCCAATCTCCGTTATAGTCTTATTCATAGATCCAATCAAATATGTATTTGACATTTCTGGTTTAAACTGAGATCTCTTCCCTTTATAACTCACTATCCTCCGCCATTCCCAAGTCAAGTGTCGTATATGCTGACCCAGTATCATATCTTTCAAACTTGAGCCAATCGACAATTGTAAGCATCAATTTCGTTCTCAGAGACCCAGAATTACTAACGTTTGACTACATTATGGAAACATTATGGCTGTAGACCATTGATATGAAAAAGGTTTAGGGACCATAGAGAAAATTGCTATACGTAACATCAGCTATCGTTAGGGACGATGCAGAACATTATTATTGATAACATCATAGCAAAGTTCAGTTTCCTGGAGAACTATAATCTAGAACACTGATAAGTAGTGTTTTGCATTAAGTTACAAAATTGCCTTTTGAAATAATTTAATCAGAGAGAGAGAGAGAGAGAGAGAGAGAGAGAGAGAGAGAGAGAGAGAGAGAGAGAGAGAGAGAGAGAGTGTGTGTGTAAAGAAATGGCATAGAGACACTATTCTTAATTTGAAACCATATGAGTTTCACTCTTTACAAGCAAATTTAAAATGGAGATGAAATTTAATTACTCACAGTCCATAGTTTCAATATTTTTGTCTTTTTATTTGTAAGACAACTGAATCTTATAACATCTATATGTTTAAGGTCTGGTGCAACAACATGCCGGTATGCCAACATATTGCCCTTCGATCTTCTGGAAATACCGGCCGTAATATGATTTTCAATACCGCGATTTTTTCACGATCTTGATTTCATCCTACATATATATGTATTCCTCAAAAGTTTCCAATTTAATTCAATAACCATATTTTCTTTTATCTAGATGCACACTTATCATTAGATTATGTGCAGTATTCACTAAAATATTATGTGAGTGGAAGTGAGGTAAGTTAATGCCAGTAGATATTTTTTCTATTTAAAATAATAAGTTTTATACTTCACTTTGCTTAAAATATTTATATCCTGTTCGGAATGTCACGAAATGAGAGTACTCAATCTAGACTTGACATAATGAATCATCAAGTTCACCTGTTCGAGAATGAATCTCTAGCAACCATGATTAGGATCATTTGAAATGGTTGAAATTGAAACAAGGTAAGTTTCAACTCCTTCCACCAGTAGCTAGGAAAGTTTTCCTGCAACTTTCATGGTAGAGACAATGTTACCGCTAAGAGGGCAGATTTGAGTTCAGACGTTGTCGATAGATTAATTTTTAAAAAAAAGTATGAGGCGACTTATTTAGCGTCTTCCTGAAAGATTGTCAAAGATTGTTCAAATGTAGCAGCATATGTGTGGGGCCTACCTCTTCGTTTGAAACAATGTTCCAGTGAAGTGTAAATTAAAACTCAGACGGAATAGAAGTGTCAAGGAGATTTTTTTATTTCCTGATACTTTGATTGCTTTCAAGAGATATAGTATTAAGCAGTAAACGTTATAGTTTTTATTATATTGTTTTGCTATACGTATTTCAATATGTGTTTGACATATTGCAATATATCATAATACGGTTTGGTTTGCATCGTTGCACCCTTATTTGTACGATTCTTTCAAGACCATTAACTTTGGCATACATTAATCTATATACCAGACATATACAGCTTCTTGTTTCCTGTTGATTTAAATACAGTGGCTAATATGCCAACATTCTCTTTCTGTTATGACAGCTATATATATATATATATATATATATATATATATATATATATATATATATATATATAAAATTGTTATAATTTGTGCTTCTTAAAAAGTAATTTTCAAAATTAAAAGAGATATCGAAAGTGCAAAATGACTGGAGCAGCCGAAGCTACGAACCGAACTCTTAGTTTCCTAGGTTACATACTAAATATTACAGGTTTCCCATATGTACGCGGAATTTGTTTTCTTTATGCTGAATTGTTTTTCGTGATTAGATATGCACTGACAGAAGTCCAAGGATGCGCTGTTTATTTCTTTCCATAATAGAAATCTCACTCTTAAAATTCCTAATTATTTTAAAATTCTCCATTTGAAACACATTCGTTTTCATAAATTATATAATAATTTACCATAATGCAAGGTGAATAATTGAATCATCGAAAATACTATACAAACTGAAGCTGCACTGATCATTGTGCTATTTCTACCGATTTATTTCTAAATTTTCTGAAAAGCAGATTATCCTGCGTATATAGATAGTTTTGCAAAATATGTGTGATCAGCCTGAAATCTTCATAAGGCAACTTTTTAATTTGTACAGCAGTCTAAGGCCGTGATCCCTATTGCATTGAAAGTCTCAAAACACTTCCTCGGATAGAACTGTTGCATGTTTTTCTATAATATTTGTGACATATTTGCGTTTTGTGTGACCTAAATACAAAATAAGGCATGAAAATAACACTTTGCTTTTAACATAATACACCTAGGAACAATTTATGTGCGAATAAATGGATGAGGAAATTGTCAGTTTTTCGTCAGCGATAACAAAGACTGGTGTCAGGAGAATACGGGTTATTATGACTGTACTTATTTCTGTATGCTCGTGTAATGTTTGTGTAATGTTCTGGGAATAACTCATAAATCTAAACCAAGCAATAAGAAATATATTTTTAAAATCTCATTTTGGGTGAAATCCAGTCGGGGTTTTAATTTTAATCGATATTGATTGTCGGGACAGTTGATTTTGCAGACTTTGTAGATTGTTTTATCTTAGAGTAAAACCTCTCTATAACAGTCACACAAGGGATACAAAACATATGCAATAGGAGCGTGTGTGCATTATTCGAAGCAACAATTATTTGACGGTAACAAAAGAAACCATGATATATTGTCCTGTATAAACAGGTGTCTATTGTATGAGGGCTAAGAGATGTTTCGCTGATTTTGCTTGATGTTCTAAATGTTTGAGATAGTTAAAAAAAACGATGTTTGTTTATTACAGTTAGCGAAATCACACACAAAACACGTATTTTAACGGTATGAAGAAACTTGATTTATAAGATTTATTTATAGTCTAAATATCTGCATTTTTACACGAGAAGCGTAACAAATTAATGACATCTGCGCATCAAGTCTTGTTGTTTTCTTCATGATGTATAGAATATTGCAAACAGTTTCACGACAATTTTTAAAATAACTGATAAAATTAAACTTTTCATCTCGACGTCAATCGATAATGATGAATACTCAGTTATACATATGGCATTAGCTAAAACTTGATAAGCATTAACAAGTTAAATTTTCTGACAAACCATGAAAACTCAACAGACGTTGTGTCAGATGTTGGTCATAGTTACAAGCTAAGAACTTAATCACAATTCTATTTCGCCTTTAAATCACTATTATCAAATATGAATAAGATAAAAAAAATGCAATACAGCCACTCATAGTTGTAACGAATTATTTGTTTTCGTATTCCGTCTACCTTGGAAGTAAAAGTCATACTGCCCTATAGTCAGTGTTCAGGTACAACTGGCATTCCGAAGTTATACAGCCCTACTCTTAGTGTTCAAGTACAGCTGGCATGCAGCAGTTATACAGCCCTATTTTCAGTCTTCGTGTACATCTGGTTTACCTAAGTCATACAACCTTACTATCAATGTTTAAATACATATGGTATGCGGAACTCATTCGGCCATACGTTTTGCAAAATATTAACATATAAAGCTTATAAAGTATTGTTATGTGCATTATTTTTAAAATAAATCAACTAAATTTTGGTAAAGAGAACATTATGAAAACATAGATTCCATTAGAATCAATAAGCTAACAAATATTTAACCATAGTTATAGAAGCCAATATTTTTCTTCTTAGAATCTAAACAAATTTCAGATCTTTTGTTCAATATATTAAAATTTAGATCCGTAGTATTGTGTAATTTATAACAAGTGAGGAAACAAACATTTCGTTTATTGTACTATATAATTTTTACACATTTTAGAAATTAAAACTTTGAGAAAAATTATTTTGCAATAAATCTTTCTTAATAAATGGTTAATAGAACACAATTGTCAGACAGGAAAATCTAGAAAAATAAAAGTATCGTTTAATTTGCGTTATCATATACAAAATTACAAACATGTTTTAGAATATATACAAAGAAATTAGACCAATTCGTTTGGGGTCACAAGAGGGTTAATATCATTCAGAACAGCGACTTGGGACAATCTACTTGCCTTTTTGTGGTTGTTATTCAACGATTTATATTTTTAAAAGTCAGCTTCATATTCGTTTTAAATTAATGAAGGAAACTTTACTAAAGTTTATTACGAAAAATAATAGAAAACAGGATAATGAAGAAATATGAGAAGTTGAGAAATGATAGAACATTAAGTGCTTGTGGTTTTATTTTATTAACGATTCATCCGGAACGTTTTGCTTCAACAAAACTTGTTTCATGTTGTTTTCTCGTCTTAGAACTTTCATATGATTTATTTAGTATTACAAAATGGTGAATATTTTCACTATTCACCATTGTTTTGGTTGCATATATGCAAATGTATATACTTTAATGGAAGATATTTTTTTTTCTAAGTGTACTATATTTAGCAGGTTTGCTTTTAAAATGATAGAAAATATATTCAGATTTTAGATTTATAAATCTTTATTTGATAAATATTCTATAATATGTATGAGTAATATGAGATAAGAAGAGATCTAAAATGCATTTTGACTAGACATTAGGTCAATGTTCCACAAAAAAGACAAAGAAAAGATTGATATTTTTGTACAAAATAGTGTATTATAGTGTTTGTCTTTTATCTGTTTAAAAATTCAACCAAATAATGAGGAAAATATGATAAAATCCTTTTAATGTTAGTGGGAAATGATTTTAATAGCTTGAAAATTTCCTCTTATAATGCAAGCTGCCCCTATCCCCTAAAATATAATAATATTTTAGAACTGAGTAAATGTTTAGATATTTTGAGGAAAAGTTAAACAAAATTTCAAAAATGACTAAGAGTACCGAAATTGACCTACCCATTCTCCACCCCCACCACACAAAAGGTAAGAAACAAAATACTGTTGATCCAGCTTTCCAAACGTATTTTCTATCCCTATTTCCATGGGAAAGTTAAAAAGTGCCCTAACAATTTGCACCCATGGAGCTATTTTTGACTTAAATGTTAATGTTTTAATTCAAGGAAATTACACACGCACGTTAGTATAAACTTATCTACAAGTCGACTGTACAACAGCCCTGCCCTTCTTTGAAAACTTGGAAATAGTTAATTGTATATTATGTGCTAAACATTGCCATGAAAGCGTGGAACTAGCTAAGTGTATATTCTATGATAAACATTGCCTTGAAAGCGTGGAATTACTTAAATGTATATTCTGTGCTAAAAATTGCTATGAAAGCGTGGAACTAGCTAAGTGTATATTCCATGATAAACATTACCTTGAAAGCGTGGAATTACTTAAATGTATATTATGTGCTAAACTTTGCCATGAAAGCGTGGAACTAGCTAAGTGTATATTCTATGATAAACATTGCCTTGAATGCATGGAACTAGTTAAGTGTATATTTTGTGCTAAACATTACCTTTTCCTAAGAGCCATGTTGTATTTATAACTCTTATTATTAGACTTTCAGTCCGAGAAAATAAACAGCAGAGTAAAATCGTTTGAAAAACATTTATTTTTCGAATAAGTAATAATATTTGTCTAAACTTTATTTTCATTATAGTCACCATTTTGGAAATAAATGCATTTCGATATACGTGTGGTGAGACGCAATGAAAATTTGATGAACATAACCGTACAATTTTTTTCGAGAAGGGAATACACTGAAATCTGAATAAGTCTTTATTTAATTTAATGATGCTTCAGACAAGTCGGTATCTCAACTCTCTAGATCTTTAAGGGTAATGACTCTTGCTAAAACTGTCACACCAAAGACTACATATCAAAAGCATTTTTTCTGAGCTAAATGTGTAAGATCTATTTCAGTAATAATGTTTATTATGCATTTTATTTTCTGTTGTTGAAATGCAGCAAAGAAAATGGAACACAAAACGGACTGATCTTCGACTCAAAAACTTTAACGTTTCTAGAAAGGGGCAATGATAATATGTAATGAGACGTGTAACATTAGTTACATTCAATGAAATGTGTAACATTGGTTATATGTAATGTGTTGTGTAACATTGATTATTTGTAATGTGATGTTTAACATTGATTATAAGTAATGTGATGTGTAAAATCGGTTACATGTAATGTGATGTGTAAAATCGGTTATATGTAATGTGATGTGCAAAATCGGTTATATGCAATGTGATGTGTAACAATGGTTATATGTAACGTGATTGTAACATTGGTGGGTGGATAGGTGGATGTGTGTTTATGTGTGATATTTATATTGCTAACGTAGGTTTAACAATTTTAGTCATATCGCTACGATGTCTGCAATGTGGCTGTTTATAGTGATGTCTAGCAATGGGGCTAAACTACGCAGATATGTAGCATAACGTCTCACCCAGTCATATTTATTCTGACACCATGCCGATCAGTCCTGCCACTAACCTCGTAATGTTGAGCGCCATTTTTATAAGTCTTTGGTATGGTTCGGCCGGAGTTCGAACCCGCGAGATCTCTCCCACATCCGAGGTGAACGCTCTAACCACTTAGATCTCAGGAGCGGTCTGTAACATAGGTTATATATATATATATATATATATATATATATATATATATATATATATATATATATATATATATATATATATATATATATATATATATTGCGAATTGTAACATTGACTTTATGTAATGTGACATGTAATATTGGTCATATGCAATGAGACGTGTAACATTGGTTACATGTAATGTGACTTGTAACATTGGCTAAATGTAATACGATGCAAAACAATGGTTACATGTAATGTGGCGTTTAACATTGGTTATATGTAATGTGATGTGTAGCATTATGTATGCACTCTAAATATCAGTATCTGATACTCCCGGGAATTAACAAATAAGCGCAAATAAAATTTTGACACCTTTTCTTGTACCTTTTCATTGCTGCATCGCTTACTTCTTTAAGCAAGGAAGCAGATAAACTCAGAATGTTCAGATCTGAGCTGTTTCAGAGCTGCAAAAATCATTTCATAAGTTTATGCATACAATATATACATTTCACATGGACGACTCCTACCCTGTATTCAACTTTTTAGGAAAAATACCTCTCCAACTGAATTCTATTTCTGACATAATTAACATGGTACGTCGAATAGACATAAATACTTAGGTCACCAAAATATAAGAAAATGAGAAAATTGCACTGACAGAACGATGAGCTTACTTCTGTATGGCTACCTAACTGCATGGCATGACTTCAATTAAGAACAGAAGTTGTTATTACGGCAATGTTCAGGCTAATTAACGGTTATTCACCGTAATAGTGTAATATACAACAACTAAACTCTCCGAGTTTGATTCGATAATGATTATTACACACGCATGTGACTGAAACATTTGAATATGCCGACTGATTAAGTAATATAGGGTACAATGTCCAACCGTATGTCACTACCGCGCCAAGGACGATGTTGTCATGTTTTACGTGCAATCTTCGTTTCATTTGTATTGCTTGCAAGCTTTGTCTTTAGTTTTGTTAGTTTGTTTTGCTTTGTGTTTTGGTAGAATTTGTTTGTTTTGGAATTTTTTTCTTTCTTTGTTGTATTTTTTGGTTTTAGTCTGCTTTGTTCAGTTAAATAGATTCTTCAAGGAAACCTGGAAAGATTTCAGTTAAACTCGTTTAATATATACCTTCACAAAAAATGAGGTGTTGTCTGCTTTACGTTTCCAGGAACCTAATGCACTCTCAGTAATTTTGTAATACGTTCAACTTGACTACATGAATTTTTATGAACTATATCATGCCATGCTACAGGAATGCAAACCATGCTTACCGCAATATATTGTGGTAAGCATATATATATATATATATATATATATATATATATATATATATATATATATATATATATATATATATATATATATATATATATATATATATATATATATATATATATAGATGCAATAAACTGACGACGAACAGTACGAAACTAGCAACTAACTAGCCTAAGCGCTTTCGACTCTTAATGAGTCTTTTTCAAAGGCAAATACAAAACATAGTTACGACAAACAAATAAACACAAAAACGTGGCGTTTGTAAACCTCTACATTTCTATCTTCACATGTGCTAAAACTATAAATACAACCAGCTTGTATAGACTGGTTGCGGAAACTGAAAACGTTGTATAATTCCCTAAAAGTCTACAAGCCAAAGCGACATCTATTTTTACTTTGTGTACATATGTAACGCAGATTATATCCCGGATATTTGGTTCTATACCGGTTATTCTTATAGTAAAAATTGAAGGATAAGAAGATTTAGAAAATGTTAAATTTTACTAGTGCATAGTTTTCATTTTCTAGTCTTCTTGGTTTAGACCGCTTGGTTTCAATGTTCTAAGGCGGCGTATCCAGTATGATTCCTTTTCCTTCCTGGTTTCGGAACTCCAGCTGTGGTTGTTGGCAATAGCGATAAGTATTATATCACTGAAAGTGTGGCCAGGGGAGGAGAAGTGTTCTGCGACCGGGCTTCTGTACAGCTTTTTTGTCATCCAATCAGATCTATGAAGGTTTATCCTTATGTGTAGCTTTTCAGTTTCTCCCACGTACTGAAGGCCACAGATCTTACATGTGATGAGATAAATCACATTCTCTGTTTTGCACGTTTTGTTTGGACCATGGTCCAAACAGAGAATGTGATTTATCTCATCACATGTAAGATCTGTGGCCTTCAGTACGTGGGAGAAACTGAAAAGCTACACATAAGGATAAACCTTCATAGATCTGATTGGATGACAAAAAAGCTGTACAGAAGCCCGGTCGCAGAACACTTCTCCTCCCCTGGCCACACTTTCAGTGATATAATACTTATCGCTATTGCCAACAACCACAGCTGGAGTTCCGAAACCAGGAAGGAAAAGGAATCATACTGGATACGCCGCCTTAGAACATTGAAACCAAGCGGTCTAAACCAAGAAGACTAGAAAATGAAAACTATGCACTAGTAGAATTTAACATTTTCTAAATCTTCTTATCCTTCAATATTTACTATAAGAATAACCGGTATAGAACCAAATATCCGGGATATAATCTGCGTTACATATGTACACAAAGTAAAAATAGATGTCGCTTTGGCTTGTAGACTTTTAGGGAATTATACAACGTTTTCAGTTTCCGCAACTAGTCTATACAAGCTGGTTGTATTTATAGTTTTAGCACATGTGAAGATAGAAATGTAGAGGTTTACAAACGCAACGTTTTTGTGTTTATTTGTTTGTCGTAACTATGTTTTGTATTTGCCTTTGAAAAAGACTCATTAAGAGTCGAAAGCGCTTAGGCTAGTTAGTTGCTAGTTTCGTACTGTTCGTCGTCAGTTTATTGCATCTATTTTAATTAATACCTGACAAACGTGATCCCTTGGTGGATCCAGTACGCTTGAGAGGGTTGTTATTCGCCATATGATTTGTATTCTTTATATATATATATATATATATATATATATATATATATATATATATATATATATATATATATATATATATATATATATATATACAGAGAGAGAGAGAGAGATGGTTTAAACAAACTATTTTGTGTTACGACTCCATGGTCTTAAACTAAGTAGCAGAAAGAATCAAAACACAAATCATGTTGTTCAAATTGACAAATGATTTAATTATGTAGGTTATAAATAAAAACTTAAGAGTAGCGGGCACTATTGTGAATTAGACCGAAACTGATCAAAGAAAGTTCTCTCAAAAGCCAAAGATATTAGTGTTCCGAATAAATTCCATGTCTCGAATTGGCATTAAGCATTTAATTAAGACTGAAACTTACTCTTTAGAATAAAAAATGTGACTTTTTATGTATTTACCATCTAGGTAGCATTGCTCTATCAGCAAGTCTCTCGTTGTTTCAGTGTCACAATCGTTGCGATATATGACTTTATATAGCACTGCCCTTAAGACAAATTGATTAAAGAATAAGAGCTTCTCACTGAAAGCTATTTTTTTCTCTGTTAACCTTACATTGTCAGAATCGTTCAATATTTGACGATATTACACTCGCGCGCAAAATTCATACTAATTGTCACGCGAATAAATAAACTCATTTATATTGTAAACAAACAATTTGTTTCTGAATGAACTAATGCAGATGTTTAGTGGACTGCCACATACCAGCAGCTTGTAACATTCCACGACAACTGTTTTGATACAATGTTTCAGATTCTGGCTAGCTATATACACATACAGGGTCCTTGCAAATAAAAGGTGCAAGTTACAAGGCATAAACTTTCTTCTTTAGCTAATAATAAGATTGGCAAAAAATATACTTAGAGTTTTACATCCTGAATCTCCTCAAAATGTACTTTCTTAATTCTGCAATTCCAAATTACACGAGCCATGTCATGGGTTCTCAAACTTGATTGCACGTTTTTGAAATTTTAATTTTTTTTTCTAATTTCGATTATATTCCAAGTGCAATTACATCATCCTTACTGCACTCAAAATGAAATAAACATAAAATTACATAGCGTCTTCTCAATCATTGTAAATGAAAGACTTCATACTTTCCCACAATACGATTTCAAACATTCAATGACAGAAAAGAACACACTTGCAGTTGTCAACAGCTGAGAAAGGAGAACCTCGCTGCTTCAATCATATATATATATATATATATATATATATATATATATATATATATATATATATATATATATATATATATATATATATATATATATATATATATATTTCATGCGGAATCGGCACCGACGCCACTAAAATACGATATACTTCATATAGATAAATCCAGTCCATAATCAGGAAATTTTGTCGAATACGAAAATACGAAAATGTACCAAAATCTATTCATTCTAGATTATGAGGAAAGTTCTTGATGTGCGCATTCATTCACAATATGATTCAAAATTTCAATTTTAAATACACCAAAACGCCATTTTTTCGAAAGTTACGTCTAGCGCGCGATCAAGTTCAATTTTTTCTGGGCGGAGTCAACGTGCGCATTAAAACTATAGTTGTGTAATGATGAATCTATGCATGCGTATTAGTTTAGAATACAACATACTGTTATTTTGTTTCTGAAGTGTATTTTTGTTTATATAATTAAGCGTTGAGTATAATAGGAAAATATATTTAATTTCCATGAAAAGCTTTCAGAATTTACTTAAAAGAAAGCCAACTTGTTGAGTTTCCAGGAGAATAAATTATTAAATCCAAAAATCAAATGATAAACAAACAATCTGGCAACAAATAAAAATCACCCATTATTCATTCAAGATTTTAAAACTACTCTGCAAGAACAATATTATGAATACATATTTAAACCCCAAAACACATCATTTCAAGTCTTGCAAGATTGGTCATGTGGTATCGTACTAAACGAAATCCAGCATGTACGCGTTTTTTACACATGGTTATCACGCAAGGAAAGTATGGCCCTGACACTGACCAATCTTTTTAACTGCATGTTTATGTTTTTGCCAACCCACCACAACCTAGCGTACCTAAAGGTAATTTTCATGTAACACGTTCTTCATCTTAGATAAATAACTTTGCGAAAAGAAAATATCGAAGAATTTTGAATCCTGTCAATAATCATTGCAATTAAATGCAATTAGCAAGAAAACAAAAATTAAAAAATATTTTTAAACTTGCACAAAAGCAATTTAATTACATATACGTAACAAAAGTTTTATTTACAGTTTGCACACATTGTCTACTTATATATAAAATCAGGAATAAAATAGATATCTAGGCACTAATGAACAATGTATGTCATTGAATGTATGAAATAAGAAATATTACATGTTACATTTGTATATTGTTATAATGGTTTTTATAATATACATATGTGAAATTAACAATATGCCATTTTAATCGTTCATAGGACCATTTTGTTGGAAGTTGATAGGTCTCTATGTTTTATTGAAAATTAAAAGTGCAATATGCAGCATCTTGTTTTCTGGAGAAAAAACGTTTGAATTGCAAATCGTTAATCATCGACTGGAAGAGATTCGAATGGCTCACTGAACACATCATAAACGAATGTAATGGTCGTATTAGAGAATAAAATTGACAAGCTAGTCCGTTTCAAATAAGATACAGAACTGACTTCAATAAGGCTTCTAGCAGAGCACCGTTCATGAATTAATCGTCGCGTTCAGTTCTTTCAAACTGCATACAGATTGAAACTATTTGCATCTTCCTCCCTAGAGACATTATTTGGACATGGAATGATGTAATGAGTGTTTAAAAAGTTGTTTACGGACAGTTTGTCAAGTCCCTCTCTTCCTCTCCCTAAATTAGAGCATGTGTTACTATATCCTAACTCAGATTTCAACGTGTGAGCAGAAGTGCACTCCCAAAACGTTGACAGCAAAGAAGTTCCTGACGAAAAAATAAAGTTTTCGTGAATAGATCATCGCTTTGATTGTTGAATTTAAAGCGAGCTCAATATTGTCGATTCATATTTGGAATGTGAGTAATTAGGTTCATTTTTATCCGAATCGTCCGCACATTTTTACAGATTTCTAAAGCATCCAAAGGCAGTTGAGTTGATGGCTGAATGCCCCAGTAGCATAGAAAAGAAACTCAGTAGAGCTAAACCTTATCGAAAATGCAAATATTTCAAGTTTCTCCGCGTACCGTGTTCTTATATATTTGTCATATTCAAGTAGTGATGCATAGGTCTAGACTTGATCAGTTTTAGCGTTTGCTTATTTTCTTTCATGAAATTAAATATTGCTTTACCGGCATTATTATGAGGGTGAGACTATACAACGAGGACATAATGTAGCTTAATATTTCCATCACCCAATGTTGTAACTGTTTAATCGGTGTTATATATATGTTTATTTCCCGAGGCCGTTTTCCGGGATGGGATGGTGACGATTTTTAACAGTTTGACCATACAGTTGTTTTTGTTTTCTTACTGCCACTTTTCATCAACAGGATGAAACTGGACTATGCATCATCATAGACAGTAATAATTACGTCAAGTTTGAAAGACCTTTATTAGATATTTCTTAGTGTTCGTCGTCGCTAGATGATTACAAATTGAAGAACACCTTTTCGAAGCTTTTTTTCCAGCATGTTGGGTATGGAGAAATTTCTATCCCCTTTATTACGTAATCCGTTTCCGTTGATTCATGTTTTATTGTGAAGGGACCAGTCAAATATTCTCTAAGCTAACTCTTATTTGTCGTTTCTTTTTTGTGTTATGTACCAAAACATCGCCACAAACTCTGAAACGGGATTCTTCACCAAAGCTTCACACTATTGTGTTGATTCTATTGAGATTATTAGCATTTTAGCTCTTTCCTAACAATTTCATGACAAACTAATAAATGCGTCACCTTTATTCCTCGTGAAATCATCTGCAATACAATAGTAAAACGTTTTCTCGGTGAGCGTTTATTCTGCCCATCTGTATGCAAACAACATAAATGGTAACTTCTCATCCCACGCCATTTTGTTTTTCATTTACTTATTTATAAACTATGCTACATAGTCTACTGTTAAATATTTCAGTTTGTAAACTAGATGGAGTGTGATCAGGCGAAGCAATACTGTGATCAATTTCTCAGTTTTTGACAAGTGATTTCGCTACGGCTCCTGCAGAACACTTGTTCGTTGTATGTAGTTAGCAACTCTGCAGACGTCTTTGTATCGCAGACGTTGCCGTCCAGTCGGACATGTGCCTTTTGCTAGCTCGCCTTATAAAAGGTCACTTGAAATGCAGCCTGTATCCATTCTCCTGACGAGGCTGAGCCATCGATAGCGCCTCCCGGTGAGGATGTTGAACATGCTATTCATGCTGGCCCGTTCCAGAACCTCCGTGTTGGGAACTTTGTCATGACACTGGATGCGCAGAATGCGCCAAAGGCATCTCAGATGGAAGCTATTGAGTTTCCTTTCGTGACTCGTGTAGGTAGTCCATGCCTTGCTACAGTAGATGAGTGTGCTGCGAACATATGCCTGTTAGACACGCAGTTTGGTCTTCTCAGTGAGGTTGAGATTGTTCCAGACCCTTTGGTTCAGTCTTGCCATAACTGCTCCTGCCTTAGCAATCCTGCCGTTCACCTCAGCATCAATGGAGAGCGAGCTGGAGATGGTATCCCCAAGGTATGCATCGTTCTCAACAACTTCAAGGTTGTACCCATCAATGGTGATGGTTGGAGGGATGTCTGCATTCTCCGCCATGACATTCGTCTTCTTCAAACTGACGGTCAGTCCGAACTCTTTACAGGCGTGGGAGAGGCGACATACCAGCTGATGAAGTCCTTCTTCCGTATGTGGTGTAAAAGCTACATCGTCATCGAAGAGCAATTGACGCATGAGAACCTCTGTGACTTTGGTCTTTGCACGAATGCGTTTGATGTTCAACAGTTTGCCATTTGCCCTGGTGTGAATGTACACTCTCTCACTGAAGTCTATGAAGGCGTACTGGAGGAGCACGGAGAAGATGGCAAAAAGGTTGGTGCAAGGACACAGCCCTGCTTTACTCCACTGCTGACTTGGAAGGCCTCTGATGTTGCGCCGTTGATGCACACAGTGCATTGAGTGTCTGGTGAAACGATGTGATGACAGCGAGCAATTGACGGGGCAGCCGACCTTCTTCAGGAGTTTGAAGAGTCCTCTCCGGCTGACCAAGTCAAACGCCTTGGTCAGTTCTATGAAGGCAATGTAGAGGGGCATTTGCTGCTCATGACACTTCTCCTGCAGTTGATCTAGGGATAAGATCATATTTACAGTTGACCGGTCAGCTCAGAAGCCACACTGGGATTCGGGGTAGATACGGGAGGCTAGGAGCTGCAAGCGTACTAGTGCAGCACGTGCAAAAGCCTTTCCGACGATAACAGAAAAGGGAGATGCCCCGGTAGTTGTTACAGTCGATGCAGTCTCCTTTGTTCTTGTACAAAACGATGATGCTGGCATCCCGCATGTCTTGGCGGATATGTCCCTGTTCCCAATAGAGGCAGATGGGTTTGTGCAAGGGCTGGAGTAGTGCCGGTTTCCCGTTCTTAAGGATTTCAGGTGGGATGCCGTCGCTCCCAGGGGCCTTCCCACAAGTGAGGCAGTCAATGGCTTTACTTAGCTCTTCCATGTAGGGCGGAGTGTCTAATCTAATCTTGGCAGGTTTGGGATGGCGTTCAGGGCAGCATTGGTGACGACGGTTTGGGTTTCATACAGCTCGTGATAGTGCTCAACCCAGCGCTTCAGCTGTTTCTCTTGGTCTGTTATGATTACTCCACTCTTGGACTTGAGGGGCGGTCTTGAGAGATGGGGACCTGTTGCCTTCTTGATGACCTCGTACATGCCTCTTGCATCTCCAGTGTCAGCAGCTGTTTGTATGCTAGTGCAGAGATTCAGCCATAGGTGTTAGCGCAGTGGCGGGCAATCCGCTGAGCATTTTTCATGGCAATCCTGAGGGCTTGTAGTGTAGTATGGCTAGGCGCAGCCTTGTAAGCCAGAAGGGCATTCATCTTTGCCTCAGTCACTGGCTCCATAGCTTGCCAGCTGGCCTCATACCAGTCAGTATTTGTTCGCTCCATCTTCCCATACGCTCTAATAGCTGAGTTATGCACAGTGTCTCGGAGATGGGACCACATGGAGTCAATGGTGTGATCAGATGTCTTTTTGGTGAGCGATTTCTACAGCTTGCTGAAGAACTGATTCGTCTTCTCTGATTTGTTTGCACTGCATGTATTTATGCGTGAGCGACCCTTCTTCTTGGCGTGGTGATGCTTCTTGGGAATTATTCGCACCTTTCTGGTCCGTGTTGCAGTCAGTGCTGTGGTAGCGGAGAGTGAGGAGGACGCTGTCCAGTTCCGCACGCCTTGTGATGACGAAGTCTAGTTGGTTCCAGTGGCGTGAACGTGGATGTCTCCATGATCCCTGGTGAATTTCCTTGTATTTGAAGTACGTGTTAGTCACGCATAGGCTGTGTGAACAGCATATCTGCAGCATTCGCTGAACGTTCTCATTGATCTTTCCCCTTCCATGAGTGCCGAGACAGCTGGAATAGGCCTCGTGGTCAGCTTCCACTCTAGCATTGAAGTCTCCTAGTATGTAGAGGCCTTCAGTGTTGTGGATACTGGATATAACTTGATCCAAAGCCTCATAGATCTGATCATTCTTCTCTGGGGTGGAGTAGAGGGTTGGAGCGTACACGCTTAAGATGTTGACTGGGCCTGAGGATGTTGACAGCTCAAGGGTTAGGATCCTCTCAGTGCCTGATGATGGAGACTCAATGAAGACGATGAGTGTGTTCTTTACAGCGAAGACGGCACCGCAATGTCTATGTTCATCGGAGGACTTTCCATCCCAAAAAAAGGTGTAGTTGGTTTCCCTGAGGGTGCCGCTGGCAGCTGGTCTCGTCTCCTGAAGACAGGCAATGTCGACATTCAGTCGGGAAAGTTTGCTGTCAAATACGGCAGTCTTCCGTGCATTTTCAATCTGCTGCAGGTCATCGGTGAGTCCAGTACACATTATTGACGTTTCAGCTTACAAAATGGAGAACTGGAGCCTTCTTTTTTCTTTTTTGAGTCTTGCCTGGTGCTGTGATTTTGGCCTACCTGTCGAGAATGTTCCCTAAGCTTCACAGCTTGAGACGGGCGGTAGCTATCGAATGAGACATGGCAGTTTCTTTTACCGTCTGAAGCATCCCCTGGTGCTAAGCTCTACGCCAATATAGCTATTGCGTATAACCGGTAAACTGCTGCTTCCCGTGTTGTGCTGACACCTTACGGCGACGCTGGAGTGTACAGTCCAGTGGAGCTAAAAAGCCTGAGAAGGATAGTATGGAGCATCAGTTGCTGACCATGCAGCAGATCCCCCCACTCCATACAGCTGATGTTCCCAAGGGAACGGTTAATTCCAATACAACTTGGCACCAACAGCATCGCAGGAGTTGTCGGAATGGCATTGGAGTCAATGTTAGACCGCCTTAGATACTCCGTCTCCTCGTTTTCTGTAGGTGTTTACTCCCTTAGCTTTTCCCATGAGTAGGCATAGCCGGAAGGCAGCGGAGGTTTGGAATCAGAGTTTTCCTTCTCCTAGATGAGAAACCATCCAAGGTTTACGAGACTCATCTACTCGAAGCGACTGGTTTTAAGGGGCCAGTGACCCGCCTTCATCCCTTCTCCTGTTAGTGAAGTCATGGTCCGCCGTTCTTATAAGCTAAGCCACTCGTGAAGGCCAGGAGCTGGATTTTAGTTGACAAAGGCGATCAGAGACGCAAGCCGTATGGGGCATTTCTAGTGGTGTGGGGCGCTTGCCTCCCATTCCATCCCCGGCAATGTCAACCTTGGACCACACCCACACCCACAAATACACACACACACACACACATATATATATATATATATATATATATATATATATATATATATATATATATATATATATATATATATATATATATATATATATATATTTCATAACGAGAAATTTAATTATAACAGTGGACGTAAACTTAGATCGCCGCAGTGGAGACACCACTTTTGGAACTACTTTCTTTTTTCCTATTTTAAGAATAAATGCTTTTTGCATTTGCTACAGACCTGTATTTCCATATTTAGGCTTAATTTATTTCTGTCTTCTTTTATCCTCTCTCTCTCCCTCTCTCTCACACACATACACACACATCCGAATAGATAAAGATTTATTAAAAGTGTTAAGCCTGTTGACCTTGTAGTACTTATTTATGCAGTCAATGAGGAAGGCACCATCAGGATAATAAAAAGTAATATAGAACAACAAATATAGGGCTTCAAGTATTAACTATTTGTATTCGTTTTCCACATTAATCCTGCCTATTTTTAGTGACTGAACTTGAATAACCTTTACTATTCCATATTATATGACAACCATACAGTATCGTAACCTGTAGCACTCAACGACGTATGGTAGAAAGTCTTTAAGACAAAATCTTGATGGCACTTAATCATAAATTTGTTCAAGTAGCGAGTTTAACTGTTATACGAATCATAATGTAGTGTAACAAAAATGTAGAAAGTCGGCATTGATTATTGTCCAGTGCAAACCGAAATTAAGTGAAAATCGATATTAAGTTACAGCGTATCTTACCGAAATAGACTGAAAGCCTACCAATGTCAAGTCTGAATGCAGAAAAAAATAAAAATAGCAGTCAGAATCTTATGCACAAACTCACATTCATTGCAATCAATTATTTGATAATGTTACGCGCTTAGTCACTGCTCCGGCTCCATGTAGACCTGAATATACCACGTAATGGATCCAAATAGTCTGAATCGCTCACGTGCGCGCTCGCGCGCGTGTGTGTCTTGTGTATTGAGCTGGTCTATTTTAAAATGCAGATACCCTGTCAGGATATACAACAACTATTTTCTGTAGGTCTTAAAATTTTTGCTCATGTCAAATGTCTTGTAACATGTCACATATTTCCTATTGTTATAATGACAAGTAATACTAATTACGTTCAAGCTTAGCCAGGGATAAGTCTGTAAACAGAAGAAGATACAATTCCAATGTGATGTGTTGTGCTAAGTTTTACACTTAATGGCAAAGCAATTCTAAATATTTCACCCATTTATGGGGAACTTCAGCGGGTTTGGATACCCACATTTAGTTTAACCCTCCCACTTTGAAATTGCTTCCTAAGGCCCTTCTAGCTGCAGTACTTAGAACGCATTTCATCCAAAAATATTTAAGTTAAATGTTGACATTGTACAAAGCTCGATGAAAACGTTTCCAGAAAAAATTCCAAAGAATATGTGGGCAAGACGGTATAGGTATTATATCAATCCTATCGACAAATGCATTCATAGTTCATATGAAGCCATTTTTATAATAAAGCAATCATTGTAACAGACTCAGTAATATAATAAGTTTGACAATATAATTATTTAATTGGTAATGTAGACCATAGGCTCATAATAATACAGTGACACAACAATATTGCATTAATGTAGATCGCCAAATAGATTAACACCGTGAGGTGAATAAAGGAAGTAATAAATTATAAATAATTTGAAGAGCATTTGAACGAGCATTATACAACTACATGGTTGTGATACTTCGGACATGTAGCACATTAATAAAAAAACTAAAATGGAATAAGAACAGAGTTATGTGTAGATTTTATCGGTTCTGTAGAATGCTTTAAAGACATATTGTCCAAGATGAGATATTATTGCATTGGTTTTCGCTTCTATAGATAATAGAAGATTTCATTATATTGGTGATTTTGGTTAAAATCTCTGGTATGAATCTGTTTCTAAGATACAAAAAGCATTCTAAAACAATGTGATATTTATTTTCTATTTGTCTTTTGTCATATAACGTACATATAACTTGATTGTTTTGGGGGAGGAATG
Source organism: Potamilus streckersoni (assembly GCA_016746295.1). Classification (NCBI taxonomy): domain Eukaryota; kingdom Metazoa; phylum Mollusca; class Bivalvia; order Unionida; family Unionidae; genus Potamilus; species Potamilus streckersoni. The sequence goes on along the minus strand of JAEAOA010000884.1, from coordinate 3,281,380 downwards.
CCATTATGAAGTCCTTTCTCTATAAATAAAATATGAGTGGAACAACGGATTCTGCTTAATGCAATGTTATAGATACATTGTTAAATTGACGGTTGTAACACTTAATGTCAACATTATCATACACTTTACTATAGTGATATGTCTTGTGTGATTTTACGACTGAATTTTAATCCTAAAACGTCGTCTAAAATATTTTAAAATTTTACTTTTTCATCTCCTGCATTCTATGCAAACCAACTGAAAATTTTGTCTTTAACTTTGGAAACCCTTGTAACTTTACCCAACTCGTTCATTTTGTTTTTCGCATAATATAGCATTATCTTTGATATCGGTTCTCATCCATTCTAATCAACCTAATTTAGTATACATTTATAGTAATAATTAACACAAAGAGATAGCCTGATAGCCTGCCTACTCTCCTCTTGATAAAAGGGAGTTGGTTGGTCTCGGAAGGTTCAGAAATCTAGAGCATAACATATCATATACCTTTGAATTGTACATTAATACTCATAGTCACAAATATCACCAACATAGGTTAATAATATAAGGCATGCCTTGTGAAATAAAGATAATGTTATAATATTAAAACACTTTTATGGGAGATCAAACATTAAATCAATTATCAGTTCATTGAATAGAACAGAGCCTAATATGTGACCTTGTCTGGTGCCAATGTTACAAGTAAAAAATTCTATATATCACCTTTTTCTGCATACGCGAAGGCTGATATTGATACATCGCATCTAGAACTATAAGTAGTTTCCACCATTACCTTTGTTGACTAGGCAAGTCAATAATTTTACATGATCAATAGAACCAAAAGCCTTGAAAAAGTCTACAAAAAGACAAAAACTACTTCCTTTTTACTCTAATATTTCTGAAAAATTGCTTGATGTGCGAAACATGTGTCCCTTGCTGAGCAGTCTTTCCAGAATTTCGCCTGAGCTGCTTCAATTTTGTTATTAGCTTAACAAAACTGACCGAAGCTTTGGTTTAATATAGTAATAAATTTTTATTCAAGATATCAATGACGGCGATACCTCTGTAATTGTTACGGTCATCTATATTGAATTATTTGTGTTTTGGGAAGACGAAGCTTTGACAGCATTGTTCGTGGAAGTGTCTGGTGTCAAAATCTGCGTCAAATAAATTTGACTAAATAAGGACATATATTTTGAGTCGTGTTTTATATCATTGTTTCGGTCCACCAGACTCTCCTGATATTAGGTTTGGTATACTTTTGGGAACTTCAACTTCAGAGAAAGGAATTTCAAAATACCATCTGAGGTTTCAGTCATAAAGTTAAAACTGTCATTTATCTCTTGGACAGTACGATACAGTAACGATATGAATTATTCATACCAATGATGACACAAGATATCGTGCTCTTACCGCATCCTTTGCGCGGACTTGTTTATTTGTTCAACTTCCGAAATTTTGAGACACATGATTTTGATTCTATTAATCATTTTCCTTTCTAAACTTATACTTACATATTTTGAGACTTATCATATTTTGAACCTATTTCAAAACATTGTATAATCTGAATGGAACTATTAATTCTAAATTAATGGAGAGAACGTGTTTATTGTCTTTATAAGAGATCGGATTGTTTAGCTCACAAAAATGCTGTGTCGTCTTATCTTTGTTATACTGAAGCATATTACACTAGGTTAATATACATATCATATACTTCCTCAATTCCACGGAATAAAGAATGGTTAAATTTAACTCGAAAATTCACGATGGAATATATTAAAAATTGGCTAGTCTTTTTCTGTTCCATCTGTATCTGTCAAAACTTTAACTTAGCAAGTGGAATAGTGAACGCACATGTGTTTGGATGGTGTTATCATTCCTAGAGCAAAGTTCGAGATATGAACAATATTTAAACAGGACAGTTGAAGCAATCTTATAGTCAAGTATGCTAAGCCCATTATTAGCGATACATGTGAAATTTCTATCTTGATCTTGGTGCATTCTACCATTTACGATATGTATATGGCATGTTTTACATCTATCAATAGGCAAGATACCGAATCATTATATTTTTTTCCCATTTCAAACCTATCTGGTTCACAGAAAGCATTTTTTTACATAAAGTCAGCAGTATCATTTTCTAAAAAAAATCATTAAGGTTATGAATTCTATTATTGGGGTCCACAGCCAAAATGAGAAAAGCATCTGGATAGGAAGTTACTATCCTTGTCAAAAACTTTTTCTTCTTGAAAAACTTCGACCCCTTTCTCTTCGCTGTCATACGAATCATATATCAGAGTCTCTTATGATACGCAATACAAATTATCAAAAAATATTCATTTATATCTAAAAGGTTTCTTTTAATATGCAGACACCATCCTCTCTTAAATAAATTCTTTTCATAACATTTTCTTCTAATAATTTTGACTTCACCATATACAGTCACATTTCAATAATAATAATAATAATAATAATAATAATAATAATAATAATAATAATAATAATAATAATAATAATATGAGATAGATAACTTTTTCCATATACTTTAAGACTATGAATATTAATCTTTCAGCACGTTGAAGAAAAGCTAGTTTTCATCATGTGCTGGCAAATTTTGGTGCCAAATGACTAACGTTAGAATCGTCACCAAATGTTATTTTTGACTCATAACCTTCTTCATAAGGACCTATATTACAAGTTTTGTAAAATTACAGAAAAAATGTATTTCCCTGGAATACAAAGTGAAAATTTGAAAGGAACTTACATTAATGAGATTTAAATCCCAAAAAGTCAAAACGTATGATCTTCAGTCCGAATGAATAAAACTTAATTAAATTCTATTGGTATTCCGACTTAGATACAACGTTGAAGGTGTTTGTGTCTGTAGTCTCCAAAATAGTTCTGTACCAATGGCCTGAAGCATGATGATATGCCAAGTCTTTTGATAAATCACAATAATATAACCCAAGATGTTAAGGTCACTGTCCAAGAATACTATTGAGTACATTGTAATTTCAGATAATAACAATTTCAATACATAATTCTAACCCAAATTCAATACTGACTATATATAAAACCGGGAACGGGAAAAAATGGTACCGAGGTATTGTTCAAGGCAACGCGATACATAAAACGGTATACTACAATTACATAAGTGACCAACATTCTCAAGGCATCGCGATACCTAAAACAGTACACCGCAATTACATTAGTGACCAATATTTTCAAGGCACCGCGATACATAAAACGGTATACCGCAATTACATTAGTTATCAACATTCTCAAGGCGTTGCGATACATAAAACGGTATACCGCAATTACATAAGTGACCAACATTCTCAAGGCATCGTGATACATAAAAAACGGTATACCGCAATTACATTAGTGACCAACATTCTCAAGGCATCGCGATACATAAAATGGTATACCGCAATTACATTAGAGACCAACATTCTCAAGGCATCGCTATACATAAAACGGTATACTGCAATTACATTAATGACCAACATTCTCAATGCATAGCGATACATAAAACGGTATACCGCAATTACATAAGTGACCAACATTCTCAAGGCATCGCGATACATAAAACGGTATACCGCAATTACATTAGTGACCAACATTCTCAAGGCATCGCGATACATAAAATGGTAAACCGCAATTACATTAGTGACCAATATTTTCAAGGCATCGCGATACATAAAATGGTAAACCGTAATTACATTAGTGACCAACATTTACAATGTCCTGAGGCAGGAGCAAAAGCACCTTTTTGTACAATTTTCATTTGTCAATAACTTGTAAAAATATCTTGTTCTGATTATTACAAAATAACACTGTTTCATTCATGTTATAATTAGAAAAAATTCTTAATTATCTTGAGATAAACAAGGTTACTGTTTCATCTCGAAGGAAAATCAGAGCCCTTCTCGACCCCCACCTCCGATAATTAAATGACCAGTACCTTGACGTAAATGAATTTGAAATGTGTGTGTTAATTGTTGTATAATCTGAAATATAAAAACTGCAACTAAATTTTGAAGATTAATATAGTATAGCCGATAGTGTGAAAGACATCGTGTTGTCATTAGAGAGACTATTGAAAAAGCTATGAAGTCTTCAACTAAAGCCTTTACCAACACTATTTAGATAATAAGCAGATAAATTATGAGTGGGATGCCAACACTCAGGCAATATGTTCATCAGAGAGGACCAGTATACATTAAACACAGTTACTCAACAAACCAGAAAATATTTAGTGTGCTTAAGAAATTATGCAACGTTCAGACAGAAACCAAGTGCGCTCCTGAAAGTCGTTGGATGATTCGCAGTCTTACAAAGGAATCCATATACTTAACACCTTCACACGCGCTAGTAGATAGCTAAAACATTATGTACTGTGGGTTTCTTTAATTCCGACATTTTTCTGAAAGTGGGGTTTTATGAATCGGTTTCGAAATTCTGTTGGTTTACCGCGTAGGAATAGGTGAGAGGTGTCAAAGATTTAATTAAAGGTCATGAATAGAAAACTTTTCGTCACCATTAATTTCCGATCGAAAAACGTAGGAAGCAGGAACGATGAACACACAGCTTACAAAAGCGTGACATTGGAAAGAAAGGAATTGCCTGGTTGAAACAGCATCAAACAAGTTTTCTTTTTAATATTTAAACAGTGATTAAAACAATATATCAATGGCATGACCATCTCTGACGATCTAGCCTATATATGCTATATAAAGAATCGACGACCCTTGGCTAAGGAAGATGGGGATATGTATTCTGTCGCGGTTAAAGGCTAATGAAAGACAACTTCGATCTATCTAAAAGTTGTTGTTGTTGGGTTTAACGTCATTTTCAGGACACAAAAGGCTATACATGGCGGCCAATATAACTGGTGGAGGAAGAACCCTGGAAAACCAAAGGGAAGAACCACATACGACAATCTTCTGGCAAGCTTTCTCACCTACCAACCTTAGCCGATCCTGAGACTCGATCCCCCATAGACGGAGGTGAGATGGCAGTGATCCGGAACGGAGAGCCCTTTAGACAACTCGGCCCCTACGCCTTCCCCAACCTAAACGTGAATGTTTTGTTCATGAAATATATTGAAATGACGAAATAAATTGGAATTATAGTGACTAAATGAGCATGGTTGGGTATTTATGTAATTGTGCACAAATCACTCACAAGGTTAGCATAAAATCATTGGATCTTAATATACTGTTCAACTGCTAACATATGGCCATGTGCAAAATATATAGTTTCAGGTAATACGATGTTCAGCATTGTATTTCACTCCAGTTGCATCATCACCAAATCACTTGCTTTGCTATGCTGTACAACGTGAAGTAAAACGAAACCGTTTAATTTCCTCATAAAATAATAATTATTAAGTTTGTTCTGACTTATTAAAAATGTATAGTTTTTAATCTTAACTTTTATGTATGTATGTATGTATGTATGTATGTATGTATGTATGTATGTATGTATGTATGTATGTATGTATGTATGTATGTATGTATGTATGTATGTATGTATGTATGTATGTATGTATGTATGTATGTATGTATGTATGTATGTATGTGTGAGTGTGTATGTGAGTGTATGTATGTATGTATGTATGTATGTATGTATGTATGTATGTATGTATGTATGTATGTATGTATGTATGTATGTATGTATGTATGTATGTATGTATGTATGTATGTATGTATGTATGTATGTATGTATGTATGTATGTATGTATGTATGTATGTGTGAGTGTGTATGTGAGTGTATGTATGTATGTATGTATGTATGTATGTATGTATGTATGTATGTATGTATGTATGTATGTATGTATGTATGTATGTATGTATGTATGTATGTATGTATGTATGTATGTATGTATGTATGTATGTATGTATGTATGTATGTATGTATGTATGTATGTGTGTGTGCGTGTGTGCGTGCGTGCGCGCACGCACGCACGCACGCACGCAGCACGCAGCACGCAGCACGCATGCATGTATGTATGTATGTATGTATGTATGTATGTATGTATGTATGTATGTATGTATGTATGTATGTATGTATGTATGTATGTATGTATGTATGTATCTTAATATATTGTAAAAATGAAAAGTTGGAAGAAAACTACGTAGAGTTCGGTCGCTGATTTTGGTTGTTTAAGGTGAATCAGAACTCAATATCTTTCTTCGATACGTTGAATCATGTATTAATACGCAATGCAAAGTATGGATCTTTATTCAAGTGGTGGCACAAAGTAGCCGTCTTTGCAAATACACAACACTGCATGATATATTTTGTCATTAAGAAAAATTATACAATAGAATATATAAAAAGTATTTTTGATTTTATTTTGTATATGATCGATATATTTCAGGAAGTTTTGTCGTCTCATTTCCAAGAGTGAACTCTAATTGTATTTTCTTCTACTTTTTGGTTGGGGTGGGGTATCTTGTCGAATATCCAGAAAACTGATTTTCTTACTAAAGACTACAAGGAATTTGCAAGTAGCTTTTAAACTCAAACACTAAATGTAATCGTTATTACTAAAACTATACTGAACCACCGCAAATATGTATCGCTTTTGCTCATTATAGTATGAAATAATATAAATCTTATAACATATGAAAATATAGGTTTACAAATGAAGAACAACTATCGATAATAATAATAATAATAATAATAATAATAATAATAATAATAATAATAATAATAATAATAATAATAATAATAATAATAATAATAATAATAATAATAATATAAGAAGAAAATACAAAACTAAAGTTGGAAGGCGGAACCGATCGATTAGCTGTTGTTTTGTGGAATCTCAACACTATAAACAGTTGAATGGATCTGCAATAGGAAACGTATGTGTCATGGGCATACTACAGAAGCAGACAAAGGCTGATAAAGGTAAAGTTTGAACACGCAATCAGATATAGCCGGGTCTCACACTGTCCACTAAGCCAGTGATTTCCAACAACCCAGGTAATGCGGACGTTCTGGAAGGTAGCTAAGGGCAACCATTCTTTAAGGGTGGTAAAACTTATCAAAATTTGGAAACGGAGGCAAGAGGTCAGAAACAAAAAACATTTTTAGGGTCGCGGCCATAATCGGTTGTGAAATACAGGACTAAGCTGATGCAACTGTTAAGAGAGAAATGCACCATTCTAAATGTAGCCTTACACATACTCTATTTCCTCTCTTCAGGGGGAACAAATGTGTGGATAGTCCACTTGAAAATGTTACGAAAATATTTTCCTTTTGGTTTAGATTTAAGGGAGGCATAGTTACTCACTCATAACAATATTTATGTATGGAATACGAATTATAATTAGTCCAGTTCAACATTGAAAAGAATTATAAAATACATCAAATTTATATATCGGCATGAAAGTGACTAATACATTCATAAAACACACGTATGCTATCACGCGGGTATAGTTTACCGGAATCGAAAAATAACGATATAATTGAACAGGCATCACATTTTCCTTTTGTTTTGCATGTAAATTGCATTTCTCACCATTCCCCAGATAAATTATGGTTAGAAATGTAGTTGAACTATACATCTTCGTATTGATTGCCCAGTTCTGTAAATATCCAATCAACGACTTAATAGCAGGTCCGGATTACCAATTAAGCACACAAATCACGTGCTTAAGGCACCAGCCCGAAAGAAGGACCAGAAAAAAGTCAAATTATTTGTTGAAGATAAGTAGAATGCATTATGTATGATTGTTTCGATCTGTAAGTCGAGTATTTTGATTAGGAATGATGGTATTTTCCCAGAGTTATAGCTTTTAATATTGGTGGATAAATTAGAGTTTCATTTGTAGGAAGGGGAGGAGACACTATAATATTTTCAGTGCTTAGGGCTTTGGAAGACCCTAATCCGGCCCTGCATAACAGTATATGTTTGCACGCATCAGCGTAGCGAAACAATTCTGCTTGAATTATTGTCGTGCTTTCTGATTTGTCCCTCTCAGATGTGATTTTTTTAAACGAAAGAATACATTTGCACCATGAAATGCAACTTATAGTAATCGCTACTAGCTGTTAAGTTTTCATCCCAATTAGTTTTACAATAATACCTTTAAAGAACTTAAGCAATGAAGAATGAATCAGAGACTACTGGACCATCTATTATATGCCAGGCTTATTGGTTTGTTGTTTTGTTTAACTCTCTGACTGAAGATGGAATACTATGTCAAAACCTATGATACTTTGATAAAATGATGGATCCCACACTCAGGAACTACCAGTTATTTCCCTAAATGCAATGATAAAAGAAAATGTTCGTCATGAGGTTATCTGAACCAGATTGTTTTTCGAACTCATTATATTGGTTCAACGGCTTCTTTTTCAAAATATTTTTGGGTCACCGGGTGGGCGAGTGGTCAAAAGTACTCGCCTTTATCTATCACTGCCAACTCGCATCTGTCCGCGTTTCTTCGAGTCTAAGTCTTGGTCAATGCATATATGTGCGACAACTTACCAATAGCTTCTCGTCGGTGTTGGTAGTTCTTCCAGAATTTTTCCCCGGGGTCTTCTTCCACCACATACTCTGGCTACCATATGTGCTGAAAAATGGCGTCAAAAACTTACAACAACAATATCACTCATATTTAACACAAACCTTTTGCATTTTTATCTATTAAATGAAATGTATAGACGCGCTTTGGACATTATTCTAATAGTTCCTCTTTGTATGAATCTTTTTCTCTTCTATTACATAAAAATCATACAGCAAGTAAATGTCTCTCCAACGTACTGGATTCCAGCGATCACGTTTGTTAGAGAGTGATTACATGCATAAAACAGACTTAAAGCATCCAGTACATAAACTGGCATAAACTAGTCTAGTCTTATCGCTTTCAGGTTTTTGTCAAACACTTACGAAACCGCTCGCACAAATAACAAGGACTGTAACAGAGAGAATGTAAAAATAAAATTGAATTATGTACAAGAAATACTAATCTAATTTTATGTAGCGCTGGATGTGTCTTGATCTGTATATAGCTAGTTAGTCACTAGTTTCGCACTGTTCGTCGTCAGTTTATTCAGTTTATTGTATATATATATATATATATATATATATATATATATATATATATATATATATATATATATATATATATATATATATATATATATATATATATATATATATATATCTTCCCTACTTAAAGTCAGAACATTTCCACATGCAACACAATATTGCTAGCTGCATGTTCATGACCTAACTGTTAGACACTTTCATTCCACTCGCAGAAATGACTCATTATGGCCAAAAATAATTATGTTTTGTTATATTTTAAACTCACTGGTAATTACCCCCTATGGGCGCAAGATATTAATCTTTAAGAATCTGTTCTTGATTATTCCGTTATATGATATGCTTTTTGGCATTCCGAGAACGTAGCAGACCGATTTGTTGCCCAAAAAGGGATTTTAAAATGGTATTGGCACGAATGTTATCCTTAATACTGGCTGAGTACATGGGTGAATAGATAAGTTGTATCTGGAACTTTTGATAAATCCTGTTTCGTTCCTCTTTAACAGCAAAAGAGTCGATAAATTATACATGACAAATGTTGCACTGCTGCTTCTCATATTTAAACCATTTCAAAATTCAAGTTTTCTTTCTGAAGAAAAGCATGACTAGGTTAGCGCTAAGATGACCATCACGTGATTCATGCTAAAGTCAATAAACTTACTTTGTATTTTAAATCATAACTAAAAAGTCAGATTTCTCAAGATATTATATTCGAACATACATTATTTTAATTATTGCTTTTAAAGATTCATTTCCAGATTAAACGTATGTTTATGCATTGAAGTAGCAATGAAAGAAATTGCGCAGTAATATCCGTGTGGAATTAATATGGTATCGAATGAGTCATCTGCTAAAATATTATGTGTGTATATATATATATATATATATATATATATATATATATATATATATATATATATATATATATATATATATATATATATATATATATAAAGAATCAGAAATATATACCAGACAGAACAGACAGTGCTATGCCTGGATTCTGTAGTAGAATCTTGATAATAGTGGGCAGAATTTAATAGTATAATACAAACAATACTAGCATACAGATTAGAGAAATTAAATTCGTACTCTACGGAGTTTCGAACTCAGGTCGGCGAGTAAATGGTGAACGGAATTCCATTATTCTACCTTGTGGAAAATCGGAATTCCAATTTACCTTTCACTAGCATTTATTTTGCATGCTTGAAATTTCAATTTACACATGGTCAAACATTGCAGATTTTAACTTCTACCATCATCACAGTTTGAACTTTTTCAACTTAAAGTTTATGTAAGAATTTATATCATTTGGAATGAATTGTACAAAAGGTTTTCTGCTATTTTACTGGCAATGTTTATCCAAAACTTTATACCAATGAGTCTTTGGATTTGTTCATTTTCTCATAGTCATGTTACATCTTGAATGGATTGTTGAATTACACATTTGGTGTATGTGATTTGGATTTGTAACGTACCTTTAAAAACATTTTCAGTCATATCGCTACGAAGTCTACAGTGTGGCAACTTATAGTGATATCTAGCACTGGGACATCATGATGCAGGCGTGTAGCACGATGTACCACCCAGTCATATTATCCTGACACAAGGCCGACCAGTCCTAACACTAATCTCTTAATGCTGAGCGCATAGCGAGGCAGCTGTGAGTACCATTTTTATAATTCTTTGGTATGACTAGTCCGCAATTCGAACCCGCGATTTTTCGAATCCGAAGCGGAAGCTCGAACCGCTAGGCTACCGGAACGGTAATCACACATTTTTTAGAGGTAAATGATTAGTGAACCTATATACATCTGCTGATTTTACTTGATATATGAAAAATGAACTATAAGTATGAGTATATATGTGTGTGCATGTGTATGTGTCAAAAGAACTCGATAATTCGCCGTCTTCACTACGACTTTCAATTTCGAACCCACATCGCTTGAAATGACGCACACCTCATTCACAATGGATATAAGGTAAGTCTATATTGTTCTGCTTTTATCAGCCTTCTACTATTTTGAAAAACCAAGTTTGTAGCAGTTTCCTAACATCCTGATTCTTGTGGGTCGGTGGTTCTTTCCGCGGATTTCCCGATTTCATCCTACACCATTAATACTGGCAGCCATGTCTAGCCTATCGTGTGCTGAAAAATGGCGTTAGCCCACAACAACCAACCAACCTAACATCCTGAAGTACGGAAATTCGATCGGTTATTGAGCCAAGAAACGGGGAAACGGGTTGTGTGTCATTAAGACTTTCACATTGTGAAATATAACGTACATGGCAAAGCATTACTGTACACGAGATTTAATATTTGACATTAGCAAATACCGGTCTCCTCTGAAATTAAACCTAATGATTGGGTATGCCCTCATCAGCTAGCAAAGGGATGCCTACAGCCATAAACATACAAAATATGATATGTGTAATATTATGTTAGAATAGCACCAGTATTTAAATAGCGAGTGCTGTTATATGCTACTAATTCGTTGTGTAGCTTGCATACTGTTCAACCAAAACTTCAAATCCGAATAATGACCTATCTTTGAGGAAAATAAAATAAAATGAATTTTTTCTTTCCGAGAACAAAACATGTCTTTTTGTTTGACTTCTATTCTTTCAGAATATATTGACAAAAATAAATGAATAGAAACGCCTCTTTCATTATAAATTTTTTAAAATAAATATAAAAGATTCTCGTTTGGTATGGGTCTGCTAAGTGGTCTAAGGCTGACATGTTACGTCTATCCGTCTTTGCAAAGACACGAGGTTTCCAAACATCAAATATGCTGGTCACCGATCAATATAAGCATATTCTAAACATATTGTAAATAAGTCCTCATGAAACCTCGTAGTGGAGTAGCATATAACAGCGACCTCTGGTGAACATGTTTAATGTCTGTCCTACTGTGTATCAAGAAGCAAAGTCTGCAGTAGAGCAAATCCGATGTCACGTGCCATCAGTGAAAAGAGGAAGACCTTGCTCAATAAGAAGTGACTAAAGACCTTATAATAAATAAGGTATCGTTAAAATATCTCTAAATGCCCTCCTCAAACTTAGATTGTGTGGTCGTTAATATATCATTTTGCGGACAACAATTAGCAGGCTGCGAGGAATAAAATAATCATTATATCTTAAATTCTCCTGGTTTTTGTTTCATCTTTGTGCAAACTTTGACAATTTTCTCACCTATGAGGAATTCGTTTATTCTTTCTTTATAGTATAAAAATTTTCAAGCATTAATAGTTTTTTTTTTAAAGTAGCTTTCGCATCTTTTACACGGTCTCTACGTAAGACAATTATTGGATACTGCATTTGTATGGAAAATATGAACGAGTTTTTCGGATGGAAATACTTACGACCTTGGGAGTACAGTATATCCATCCGACAATACGGGTTCATATCTTCCCATAAAATGCAGCAACCTTTTTATTATATGCTCATTTTTGTATTATTCTAAGGCTTGATTATATAAACAAAAATAAACTACAAGAAACAAAGTAGATTAGTGTATGACGTGATCCAAACTAAATACACAAGCGCAGATTTATAAGTTACTGCATATGTATGGGAAAATATGAACGAGTTTTTATTCGGATGGTTATACTGCATGACCTTGAGAATGCAGTATATCCATCAAACAAAACGAATTCATATTTTCCTATACAAATGCAGTAACCTTTTTTTGATGATAATGTTCTTATTCTTTCCAATCCTTAAATATATAAACAAAAGTACACTTTAATAAACAAAGTAACCTAATATATGCCGTTTTCCAAAACTAAATATACAAGCATAGATACATCATTAAACAACATCATGCGTAACTCCCCCCAGACATATTTGGAGTTGGTCGCGCGCTAGACTTAAGTTTCGAAAGAAAATGGCGTTTGGTCTACTTAAAATTGAAGTTTGGAGTAATATTGTTAATGAATTCGCAATTCAACAACTTTTCCATTTGATCTGTAATGAATACGTATTGGTATTTTGGTCGATTAAACACAACTTTTGGGATTATGGTGTAGACTTATCTACATGACGTATCTTACATCAGATTCCAGCAGCGTCTACCAGTTTAATCGTACTGAAGTGTATTGACATCGACTTGCGTGTTTCTATTCTATCATTGAATGATTGAGAGTATAGTGAGAGAAAAATTATGAAGCCTTTCAATTGCAATTATCGAAAAGATGCTGTGGAATGTAATGCTTATTTCATGTTGAGTGCAGTAAGGAGGATTTAACCTCATTTGGAATAAACTCGAAATTACTGTACAATTTCGAAATGTGTAATCAACCTTGAAAACCCATGACATGGCCTATGTAGTTCTAATTTGCATAATTGCTAAAGTATATCTTGAGAAAATTCGTGATGAAAATTGTAAGGATATTTTGCTATTTTTATTACTAGCTCTAGAAGATGGTTTATGTCTTATTACTTGCGTGCTATTATGAGGACCCTGCATGACGTCTATAGCTAGCCCAAATCTGAAACATTGTATCAAAAAAATTAACGCGGAATGTGCCAAAGCTAAAAGATATGTTGCAATGAAATATATGCTTTAACCTAGTTCATTCAGAAACAAATTTAATCAGCAAAAACGTAGAGAGTCTACCACACGAGTGTACATTATTTGTGTACAAAGTAGTTCGTAATATACACGTGTCTGGAAAGTGAGTTTAGTATGAAGGTGTGCAATATTGGAAAATATTGAACGATTCTGACAATGTAAAGTTAACGGATAAAACAATGAGCATATACTATTCATCATTACACAACAGTATTATTAATGCATACATAACTCCACCCAGATAAATTTGAATTTAGTCGCGCGCTAGACATAACTTTCGAAAGAAAATGGCGTTTTGGTCTACTTAAAACTGAAATTTTGAATCATATTGTGAATGAATGTACATTGCAACAACTGTTCCATTTGATCTAGAATGAATTGATTTTAGTATTTTTGTCGTTTCTACAAAATTTCGTGATTATCGACTGGAGTTTTCTGTACCAATTCTACATTAAGTACATCGGATTTCAGTAGCAAGGGAGCAGCGTGATGATATCTGCAAGTGTGTTTCTCTTCTGTCATTCAATGTTTGAATGTGGGATAAATATGAAGTATTTTAATTGCAATTATCATAAAGACACTATGGAATATAATTCATATTTCATTTGGAGTGCAGTAAGGAGGATGTCATTACACTTGGAATATAGTCGAAATTACAGTACAATTTCGAAATGTGTAGTGAAGATTGAGAACCCATGACATAACTCGTGAATTTAGGATTTGCACATCCAAGAAAGTACATTTTGAGGTAATTCAGTTTGTACAACTAAGCATACTTTTCCACTTTCTTATTACCCGCTAAGAAGACAGTTTATGCCTTGTTACTTGCATGTTATTTGTAGGGACCCAGCAATGTTATGAAATCTGGCGTATATCGCCTAAATCCGAAACATTGCATCAAAAAAGTAAACGCGGAATGTGGCAAAGCAGCTGGTTTGTGGCAGTCCACGAAACATCAGTTTTAGTTAATTCAGAAATAAATTTATCAACCAATACATAAAGCGCCTACTACGTTAGTGTATGATTTGTTTACAAAGTAGTTTCTAATACACTATTGGGCACAGCTGAGTGAAATATGAAATTAATGTCAGTGATATATCGTAAAATACTTAACGATTTTGACAATGTAAAGTTAACGAAGAAAAAAGTGAGCATATAATAAATCATTTATAACGTATTAACCATCATAAGTATGATAAATAAAATTTCGCTGTGAGGAAAACTGTTTGAATTTTTGCGACACAAGGACATGAGTCAATCTTCATATGTCCGTTACTGGGTCATGCATTATCGTGGACCATGTAGACTGGTAATGATCATCTAGCCTAGTGCTCTGGTTTCCCACGTGGGTACCTGACTAGTGAGCATCTTCCTCGAAGACAGTCACGTGCTGACAGTCACATCTTGGTGGTAAGTCGCATTCTTCAAACAGTAGTGTGGACTGCGAGGAGTCATCTTTCTTGCTAGCGCGTAATAGATTTGGATAATTAAAATTTCCTATAAAATTCTCATGATGATGATAATGCAGTCAGACACTATAGCAGGTCGGACTCGAAAGAAGCTAATGCTTGTATTATATTACGAGTAAAAGCTCTTACAAAAAGTAACAGAAAAGAGTGAAGACAACAAGCTTTGTTGTTTTTTGTTTTTGTGTTTAACGTCATTTTTCAGCACAATATATGCTATTCATGGCGGCCAGTATTAATGGTGGAGGGGAAAAAGAACAGGAAATCACCGGAAAGAACTACCGACCCACGAGAAGCTACTGGCAAGCTTTCTCACATATCCACATTCGCCGAGGTTTGTAAAATTAAATAAATAATTCATTTGCAAGGGAAAAATGAGAAGAAAAAACTTATGGTTTTACGAATCAAATCCAAAAATAATCCAAGAATTAAAAAAAGAAGTCCTAGTAATGAAAAGTCCTGAATGAAAATGAGTTCGAATCCCTATAAAAATTTTAAATGGAAGGCAATGGCGTCTGTTGTATTCTACGAAATGCTGCTGAGTCAACAATCCTTTTTTAAATCAATTGAAAATAGTATTCCAGTTTTGAATTCCGTATACATTTCAATGAATGTCTTCGTCGAAGAATTTTGTACGAGCACTTACGTTTTTCAAGGAAAACAATCACTCGAAATTCAATAAAATAAAATTTCAACTGGAACCTGTCACAACATGATGTAACTTGACATCTTAAATATTTTAAGCCCGACTGAACTAATCTCTATCTAGACAACATTTACACACTAATTATAGACTCAAAACAGATTTCCGGATGTCAACCAATTAGAAGTTTGTAACAATAAACACATGTTTTATATCACGTACTCCAGGTATGGGCTTGACTTAACTTAATGATTTTTACTCTGAGAAAGAAATAAAAAAATAAAAAGTTTTCACCAAAACTGTCACTGGTTCTGAATCAAGGTCAGAAACTGAATACAGTGTTCCTATTATTAGGTGTTTATCTATGAAATAAAAAAGTCAGATCAAACAGAACTAAACTAAAAAATTCTGGACAATATCAAATCCAGTAAACAAAATAACATTACAATAGCATATAATGGAAAAAAACTTAAACAAATAATTAAATTACATATACATATCAATTAGGCTGGACAAATCAAGGCGATACCTCTTGATGAGTCAGACTTCAAATATCCGTTAGAACTTACTGTTTGTAAATAAACGTACAGAGGCACCTGAGATGCCAGCAAAAGATAAAAATGAAGCATTTTATTAAATGGTAGGAGAAGCTGTTAGTTTAATTTCTCGAATACCAAAAAAAAAAACAACACATTTATATCGGAAAGTTTCCACTCGCATGTATGAAATCACTTGTTGAAATGTATGAAAAATAGATTGAGGTTAAAAAAGACATCAACAAAAACTGGACCCAAATAAAACAGTTGTATTTCAAGAACAGTTGGAAGGTTTTGAAAAAAAAATGAGAGATGACAGTTGGATAGCTAAATCCATTAGAGAGTTCTCAGAGAAAACACTGAAGAAAATTGTACAAGAACAATCGTTAGGTTAAATAATGTACGGGGCTGTTTAAAGAGGGTGAAACTACAACTGATACTGCCCGTACAGTAGGTATGACCACATCAACAATTGCTGTCTTTGGCAATTCTTTGGCTGGTTTAGCATGTAATACAGGAACAAATAGTGAGAGAACCTTATCTAGAGATTTTTTCAGGAATTTGCATAATGTATTCGATCTTTTAACTAGCTTGAGATTCCATATGAAAAATATACCAAGGCTTATTGTAAAATACCTACGTCATATACTGAGTTCACAATTTGGTGTTTAAAATTTAACTCGTTCTCTATAAGTTCAATATAGGTTTGGTGATTGCTTGTATACTGACCTTGCAAAGTTTACGAGTTCTCTAACTAGTACTGTGAATTCATCCGCATACATACTTATGTATTCGTGTGCATCCAAAACGTAATTTGATTTCTCCTCCAGCCACTTTGATGTTGTTGTTGTAGGGTTTAACGCCATTTTTCAGCACAAGATAGGCTATATATGGCAGCCAGTATTAATGGTGGAGGAATAACCCTGGAAAACCCAGGAAAAAAAACCATCGACCCACGAGAAGCTACTGGAAGGCTTTCTCACTTACCCAGGTTAGCCGAGTCTGGACTCGAACTTGCGCAGACATAGATGAGATGGGAGTGATCCGTAACGGTCAGCGCTTTAGACTACTAGGCCACTCGGGGCCCCTATCCAGCCACTTTGAAATTCTTACTCTTTGAAATTCTTACTCTAACACCTGTTTCCAATTGGTAGGTGTGCCTTTTTTCTAAAATATGTAAGCATATCTTGTATGTTTAAACTTGTAAAATCAACATTTGTATTATATTTAATTTTTTTTCAATAAAACTAGCTCAAAAGACACTTTTATACCGTCCAAGCTTGACAGCAAATAGAAATTGCATTGTGTTTACATACTATGATCGTATTTTGCACGTTAAACTGATTAAATAGCATATCTATGACATTTATTGAATTCAGTTTCAAAGTACATTGTTGCAATTATTTATGTTAGGTTAAAATTGTTCAAATTAATCGTCACTATTTTAGTCATAGTGTTGCCGGTCAATTTTTTTTTATTTGAGAAATATTATCTTTAAGTCTTGTTGGTCTTATAGTTTGTTAATTATGAATAAGACTGTTTGGTTTAAACTGCTTTTAATTCTTCTTCCTGAATGAAATTTGTTTTTAAATCAGCATAATATACAACGTAATTTATCAGACATAGTTTAAGATATGAGTTATTTCCACGGTGTTACTGCTGTGACAACGGTATAATAAGAATATAAAATCTATTAAACAGTATCTAAAGAATCGTCTCTTGATAAAACTATAGATTTGTAAATAAACAAAGATGAGATAAAAATCTTGTACTTTATGCATCTTGCACATTAGTTATCTTTTTTAGTTTTATATAAATACACCAGCTTCTTGTCACAATTTGCATATGTTGCCTGGCAGCAAGTTGAAAATAATATTTACTGCTTGAAAGCATATCTAAAGTAATGCATCCTTTTGTTCATTTTGTTGTTGTTGTTGTTGTTGTTGTTATAGGGTTTCACGCCAATTTCTCAGCACAAGATAGGCTATATATGGCGACCAGCCTAACTGGTGGAGAAAGATCCCTGAAAAACCTCGGGAAGAACCACCGACTCAGTAAAAGCAGCTGGCAAGCTTTCTCACCCGTTTGTTCAGGATTTGCTTACTACTTAAGATGGAATTATATGTAAATGAGTTTATGTTCCTTTGTGCATGCTTTGCTTACAATTAATGATGAAGAATGACGTGCCGTCTTTATTCGCTCATAAGTGAAGACAATCTTCAAACAATACATATCGTGATCTGCCGCAGCATAATGCGCCTGCAGATTAGGGTCTATGTTGTTTGCTTTTCTGACTACTCCAACAAACTACACAGATCCAGATCTGCCAGCGCATTATGCGCTGGCAGATCTGGGCATGTGTAGTTTGCAATTGTTCTCGTCTTATAATTGAGTTCATACAGTATAAGGCTTTGCATTTCTAGGTAAAGAGATATAAACCTGCATCAAGTTTGTGGTGGTGGATCTGTCTTAGATCGAAAGTCTAATGCTGCAATTTTCCACAAAAAATAATATTGTTCTCTTTATAATTTTCTGAAAGGTTATATTACACACTGAGAGGAAATTTCCACCTTTCACTTACATTTGTTGAACATAAACAAAACTATTATGAAAGCAGAAATGCATCCAGCTCTATCTATAAGGTCAACAAAACTGTTATTTACTTTATCATTGCATTCAGTTCCCGATTTCTCCGTCATACATTTTTCAAATAAATATAACGATCATCGTTGACATTAAATATTATGTTGTTTATGTAACTATTCATGGTTAACTCACACAGAAAAAGACTGAATAAAAATACTAAACACAATTTCAGATCCAGAACAAATGATGATCGTCTCAACCACTGACATACGGGATATATGATAATTATGCTTGGCAATGGGTGAGAATACAATGTTTCGTATATATTTGCTAACATTTTCACTTTGTTTCAAGTTTATTTTACTGACAGGTGATTACTTCATATTCACATTTGTTTTATATTTTAATTATTCTATTATAATCCATCAAACATTTGACTCTTGAGTATACTCTTTATTTAAACTGCTCGTTCGCCCTCTGTGCCCTGCAAAATAGAAGAAAAAAATCTTGAAAAATGATGTTAGATCCTCAAATAGTACCGCAATAATTCAGTTTAAATTGACTGAAATACCAGACCTACGCATTAATGTTTCTGATCAGTAATTTACGACTTTCATTAGGACTAACTCTAATTACGATATTGCGTAGACCATTTCGATTGTTTTCCTTTCACTCTGATGGTGTAACATAGAAAAAGTAAATCAAATGAGTCGAAGTCAAATGAATTAAATGAGTCGAAGTCGTTAAGCGTCTTCACACAAGCACCTGCTTTAAATATTTGAAAGAATCGCTTGTTTTAAAATTAGGTAGTAGCACGTGCGATTGTTTGTCACTGTTATCAGTTGAATTCTTTAATAGTACGCAGTCTCATGGTTTTAAAATATTTCGTTTAAATATTAACGTTGGTTATGCTATTAATCAAACATATACATTTTTGACAAAATTTTACACCATACATTCCATGAATCATAATCAGAGTATTTCATTAGTTGGACTGGATTTGTGTTTTGTTTCCCTTCAGATGCAAATTGTCAGTTGTGGGCTAAATCCCTTTGTATTATTCCTAAATCCCAAATGAACATCAAGAACGTTAGCATGCTTAAAAGCTGTGTATATGGTTTCAACAAAAACTATATCCATTATCAAGACTATCATATAACACTTATGCAGGAGTATTTACCTACATAGGTTATGCAGGAGTCATTACCCACATATATTATGTAAGAGTAATTACCCACATAGGTTAAACATGGAGCTATCACCCATATATATATATATATATATATATATATAGATATATATATATATATATATATATATATATATATATATATATATATATATATATATATATATATATATATATATGTGTGTGTGTGTGTGTGTGTGTGTGTGTGTGTGTGAGTAATGACTCCTGCATAATTTATGTGGGTAATTACGAGGAGTCATTACACGAATAGATAATGCAATAGCCTTTAGTCTTTATCCACATAGGTTATGCAAGAGTCATTACCCAAAATAGGTTATGCAAGAATCACTACCCAACATAGGCAATGCAAGAGTCATTACCTACATTGGTTATGCAGGAGTCATTACCTACAAAGGTTATGCATGTGTCATTAATCCACAAATTTTTACGTATGAGCCATTATCCGTATAGGTTCATTGTATTCAGAGCCTTGGTATCCAATCTTGTCCTCAGTTTAATTTTTGTTCAACACGACAAGTGTATAATTTTATTTCATGCTCTAATGGACACTAACACATGAGAATACACATTGATTAAAACAGAAAAAGCAGTGTTGAGCAGGCTTTCTCTCTCTCTCTCTCTCTCTCTCTCTCTCTCTCTCTCTCTCTCTCTCTCTCTCTCTCTCTCTCTCTCTCTCTCTCTCTCTCTCTCTCTTATCTGATTAAAATCAGATCTCCACTGTCCTGGGTGAAGCTCTGACAGCAACCACTGCAACCACTGTTCTGTGACCTTTGAGTTAGACAATGCAAATGCAGCTTTCATACATTTGAAAGTGAATTAAATCGATATGTACACGCTGATGCTCTTCAGCTATACTATTCAGTCTCCTAAAATAAACAAATGTATAATACTACATCTGATTGGCTGATAAATTAGAAATGATGGTAATAACGTAGAGTGAGCGAGCGAACTTACACCACGTAACTTAGGTGGCGCTCACCAGTTATGTACTTTTGAGAGAGTGATGTATGTAAGGTGAAGTTGTTTGCATTTTAAACATGCACAGTGGAGAGAATGTTGGCATACCTCTATACTACTTTCATGTAATGTGGATGAAATTTCTTTGGATATTGTACTTTTGAAAATGTAAAATGAGCTTAGGACACTGCGAACTAAAATGACTGCTCCCTTGTGCTCCAAAAATCAACCAAAATTTGTCTAAAGTACACTATTCTTGGCAGCTATTAAAATATGGAAAATGAATTTTGCCAACCTAGATAATACCAGCTTCTAAAAGTGCAATGATTGAATTACCAAATACATAAAATGTAAAAAAAGTTATCGGCTTTTTTTTTACAATTTACCTCTGAAGTTCGAGAAGTGAAAATGAGCAAGTAGAGCTAGCACTTTTTTGAAAGGTGCACATCTGCAGTAAGGTCAAGCTGTATACTCTCTAACCCATATTACACCCATCAATCATACATCAAAATAAAGGGAATTAAAGGTTCTTTGAACAATACCTAAGATATACAAAGTCTCTTTTAAAACACCAGTATAACTAGAGAGGAAACCCGGGGAAACTCTTTTTCTTTAAAATTTTAACTATGCTAAATACGAAACTGTAGAGCGCCACCTTAGAGGAACCCCAGTCCTGTATGAGTACACTTCCATGGGGTTTATCTACAGTTTTGCCCGTACCAATAATGCAAATGTACGATAGCCGATATCAAGTCTGATATGCCAAATATGAATAAACCGGTCATTAATTAATCTTGTTAGCTTTGTTACGACTATGTGGTCTTAAACTAAGTATCAGAAAGAAGCAAAACAAGCAAGGTTTATAAAATCAAAACAAATAATTGATTTTCTAAGAATAAAATAATTGATTTTCTAAGAATACAAAGTGAAATATGTGAAACGAATTTACAGTATTGTGAATTAAATCACAAACAATCATGACTGTTCTATCGCATGTCAAAAGGTATAGTGTTTCGAACGAATTCTAAAGTGGTTTAAATGATCTCCAATCAAATTTTTCCAAATGGAAAAATCTAATAGAAATGCAGCTGTAGTAATAGTGAAAGAAGCTTACCTTGTGTATTTGATTTTCACGAAACAAAAAAATGTATATGTGCATATAAACATGGACACTCACAGGGCCGTCAGAGGGGTGGGGGTGAGGCAACCGGGGATATATCGATGGGCCCTGGTCCAACAACTGTTTCTAAGTTTTAAAAGAAAATATTTGTTTGAACAATAACTAGGAGAGGTCCTGGTGTTTCTTACCCCATGGCCCGTGATCGCTCTCTACGACCCTGGAAACTCACAAGCATTTACTTCTCTATAGAATATTATCCGAATGTGAATAATATACTTGTTATCACAGTTACTTGATAATTACGTTTTTGATGCCATGGAAGAAAACTTGCAAAGAGAAATGAAACCAGGCCTTCAGTTTAATATTGAATATGTATCAAATATATATTTGGAAAAGACAGATAAAATAATAATGAATAAAACGAATCAAGAATGTGTGCTAGCTAGTGGATTTGCCATCACAAGAAACAATGTTAGTAAATGTAGATAGAAACGAATTAAAGCGACTAATTCATGCACTGTTTAACATGCTAACATATCTTGAAAATCTAAATAGACATACTCGATATAAAAATAATTAAATTCATATACAATCATTTTTAATTAAAGTGAATTCTGTATGATGTGGTAACGATTGTTGCACATGCACGTCAAGTTAGAAGAAAAGAGATGCATCTGTTTACAACAAGACAGCTGTCAGTTTTTTTGTCCATAATGCTATTGTTTGATAGATTGATAAAGCCCCAAATTTAACTTCAAACTCAAACTATGGTCCAGTCGATCTGACGAGATTCCATAACACAGCTATTTCATTTTGTGAATACCGATTGTCCGTTAGAGTTTGGGAGGTCTCTATTGCACTACTCTATTCAATTCAACCTGGAATATCGAACATGTTCTTTTTAATTGAAAAGTGTACTGTTGTAACACGATGTGAGACAGAAGAAAATATAAATTCTGTCCTGTGAGTGCACAGATGGCTGGTGAAGCTAATCCGCGTTCTGAAGAGTCTGAGGCAATGAGAACAGGGAATTGCCGGGGGCTGGATGAATTGAGGTTGGCGCTAGCTCTGCTCTTCCTCTGCTGGCGTTTATGTCTGGCCTCGTTGATCCGGTGCTCATCAAAAGCAGCTGCGCCTGAGTTGATCTGGTCACGCCAGACAGTGCGGTATTCAGCAAGCTGGGAGCAGCTGTCTTGATCAATGCCACAGGACTTCATTATGGTTTTGAGCGTGTCCTTGTACCGTTTCTTTTGGCTTCCTCTGGAACGCTTGCATTCAGCTAGTTCCCCATAAAACAGTCTCGTCGGGATGTGCTCATGAGGCATACGGCAGACATGGCCAGCAGAGTTGTGGCCTTCTGAGCATGGCATGGACGCATGTCATCTCAGCTCTCTGGAAGACTTCTGTTCAGGAGTCCTGTCGTGACATATGATGTGGAGCAGTTTTACGAGGCAGCAAATGAATATGGAAGGAGTTTAGTTGTCTTTCATGGCGACTGTACACCCTCCATGCGAGGGCAGTACTCCTGCGTGGTTTGCAGGCTGATTCCTCTTTTGCTCCACACAGCATTGTGAAGTCTGCCAAAGGCTGCACTTGCACGAGCAATCCTGCAGGTGACCTCTTCATCGATTGATACTGGGCGTGACAAGGTTCTGCCAAGGTAGATGTACTTTTCAGCAACAGCGAGCTTCTTGCCATCGACAGTAATGCTGGGTTCAGTGTAGGTAATTGAGGGTGGATGCTGGTACATGATTTCCGTCTTCGTCGTACTTATTGTGAGTCTGAAGTCTGTGCAGTCTTTGGAGAACCGATAAATACTTTCTTGCATGTCAGACTGAGTACTAACATTCAATGCACAGTCATATGCGATGAGGAGGTCGGGGTTAGTATTTTCCTGGACTTTGTTCTTAGCCAGCAGTCTTCTCAGGTTGAAGATGCTTCCATCAGATGCCAATGTCAGCCTCACAGAAAGCATCTGCCAGCACCACTGTGAACATCATGCTAAACAGGGAAGGAGCAAGAACGCTGCACTGTTTGACACAGTTTGTCACTGGGAACGGAAGGGAGAACTCTCCATCATCATGTAATCTGGCGAGCATGCCATCATATAATAGTATGACCATTTTGATGAACTTCTCATGGAATCCGAACTTTGTCGTGATCCTCCGGAGACCGTCGCGACTCAGTGTCAAAGTGGTGTAGAAGCCGACGCTCTACTTTTTGGCATTTCTCATGGAATTATCTTGATGCGAAAAACATATCCACAGAGCCTCAATCCTGCTTGAAACCGCACTGACTTTTCTATAGCAACCCATGCTTCAGGTGGACGGTTAATCGAATTAGCAGAATTCTGGCCAGTATCTTCCCTTCAATGGATAATGTCGCATGCTTGCCGGTTTCCCTTCCACTTGTAAAGGTGGACAATGGACAATGGACTCGTCTTAAAACACCTGCGGATTCATCTCCTTGCTCAACATAGACTCTAAGAGGTCAATAAGCTTCAGCATCAGTCGAAGACCACCAACTGCGTAGACTTCCACTGGGATGGAGTCAGAGCCCTGGTCTTTGCCACTGGATAGTCTTTTAATTTCTTTCTTTACTGCTGTGGGACTTGGCGAATCCGAGAGGAAAGCGTTGGCTTGGACCTGGGGCAGACGAGCGATGGCTTATATAATATAGTCATTGCTTTGCCTAGTGATTTCAAACACTATTGTATACAGTGTTTTTGCACTAGTGTATAAGTATATATATATATATATATATATATATATATATATATATATATATATGCTGAAAAATGGCGTTAATCCCTACAATAACAGAAACAATTACTAGTAATTTAAATTCCTGAATAAATTTCAGTACAACTTCAAAAAGAGTCCAAAATCTGAAGGCGATGACGTGTCAGTTATAGCTCTTAATATGTTGATATACCAAACGTCTTTTGTTCAATCACAGAAATATAATTCCTGGTCTGAATACACAATAAATTTCAGTAAATAGCTCTATCTAAATATTTTATTAGAACACCTTTGTATTTCTAGAGAAAACAAAAAGAATTCATTAATTTTAAGGAAATAAAATTCATCCCAACTGGACACATCATTAAACAACTTAAAAATGCTAGATGTTATAGCACGAATGACAAAATCCTCTAAGTATTTATATATATATATATATATATATATATATATATATATATATATATATATATATATATATATATATATATATTTATGTATATATATACATAAATATATATATATACATAAATATATATATATATATATATATATATATATATATATTTATATATATATATCTCTACTCGACCTCAGGTCACAATTAACATTTTCTAAAACAGGCCATTACTTAATGGAAAATAAACTTCTACAATGATCCTGATGCTTGCTAAATAATAATCATAACCTGGATTATACGCAAGAAATTCCAAACATTAGAGCCAAATACAGTTATTTACTTCTTTTATTAATTATAATACTGATGTTAATGCCACATATATATATATATATATATATATATATATATATATATATATATATATATATATATATATATATATATAAAGAATACAAATCATATGGCGAATAACAACCCTCTCAAGCGCACTGGATCCACCAAGGGATCACGTTTGTCAGGTATTAATTAAAAGATGCAATAAACTGACGACGAACAGTACGAAACTAGCAACTAACTAGCCTAAGCGCTTTCGACTCTTAATGAGTCTTTATCAAAGGCAAATACAAAACATAGTTACGACAAACAAATAAACACATAAACGTTGCGTTTGTAAGCCTCTACATTTCTGTCTTCACATGTGCTAAAACTATAAATACAACCAGCTTGTATAGACTAGTTGCGGAAACTGAAAACGTTGTATAATTCCCTAAAAGTCTACAAGCCAAAGCGACATCTATTTTTACTTTGTGTACATATGTAACGCAGATTATATCCCGGATATTTGGTTCTATACCGGTTATTCTTATAGTAAAAATTGAAGGATAAGAAGATTTAGAAAATGTTAAATTCTACTAGTGCATAGTTTTCATTTTCTAGTCTTCTTGGTTTAGACCGCTTGGTTTCAATGTTCTAAGGCGGCGTATCCAGTATGATTCCTTTTCCTTCCTGGTTTCGGAACTCCAGCTGTGGTTGTTGGCAATAGCGATAAGTATTATATCACTGAAAGTGTGGCCAGGGGAGGAGAAGTGTTCTGCGACCGGGCTTCTGTACAGCTTTTTTGTCATCCAATCAGATCTATGAAGGTTTATCCTTATGTGTAGCTTTTCAGTTTCTCCCACGTACTGAAGGCCACAGATCTTACATGTGATGAGATAAATCACATTCTCTGTTTTGCACGTTTTGTTTGGACCATGTATGTTTAGTTTTTCTTTAGTCACTGTGCTAGTGAATGTCTTGGTCTCTATCATATGTTGACAGGTTTTGCATCTTTTATCGCCACAGGGTCCAGATTGACTAGGTTGGTTTTGACTAGCGATTGTTGTTAGCTTGGCCCTGACTAGGTTGAAAACGATATTTCCAGACATATCAACCATACTAACAAATATTCTAATTTGACAAAAGAAGAAACAGATGCCCTGCACTCACTGAAAAGCAGAACAGACATAATAATTAAGCCTGCAGATAAGGGTTCCGCTGTTGTCGTTATGAATAGGGAAGACTACATTAGTGAAGCAAGTAGACAACTAAGTGACGCTAGGTTCTACCAAAAACTGGACCATGATCCAACGCTGGAATATGCAAAAATCATCACTAATGTTATTGACGAGGCGTACCAAAGCGGACACATAGACCAGCAAACCAAAAACTACTTAAGCCCAGAAAACCCAAGAGCAGGTAGATTTTATCTTCTACCCAAAATCCACAAACAAGGAAACCCTGGCAGACCTATAATCTCAGGTAACGGGCACCCCACAGAAAGGATATCAGAATATTTAGATCATTTTATGAGACCACATGTCCACAAATTACCATCATATCTTCAAGACACGACAGATTATCTCATAAAATGCAAAGCTAGTGAACCATTACTGCCAGATACATTACTTGCTTCCTTAGACGTCACATCTTTGTACACCAACATACCGCACAACGAAGGGTTACAGGCATGCAGCGAAGCATGGGAAACAAGAACTGTAAACAATCCACCCACACACTTCTTAATCCAACTCCTGGAGCTTGTCCTAAAACTCAACAACTTTGAATTTAATGAAGAAAACTACCTACAAATCAATGGAACTGCAATGGGTACTAAAATGGCCCCTTCGTATGCTAACATTTTCATGGGAAAACTTGAGGGAAAGCTCTTAGCATCAGTTGAGCGTACACCATACCAGTGGGTACGCTTTATCGATGATATAGAAATGAAGTGGCAGTATGGAAGAGAAAGTCTGGATGACTTCATTGCAAAGGCAAACAACTTCCATCCTTCAATAAAATTCACGGCAGAAATTTCCAACTCAAACCATGTTTTCCTGGACACAACAACCAGACTGGTGGAAAACAAATTACACACAGACATCTACTCGAAACCAACCGACAAACACCAGTATCTTCTCCCAACCAGCTGTCATCCAAAACACTGCATTAAGAACATTCCATATAGCCAGGCACTGAGGATACGCAGAATTTGCTCCGACGATGAAAGATTCCTAGAAAGGTCTGAAGAGCTGGCTAAACATTTAATTTACCGAGGCTACGACAAAGACCTGATTGCGGAGGCAATCCAAAGGGCCAAACAAACAAACCGTGATGACCTACTCAGATATGGACAGAAAGAAAAGGTTGATAGGATACCATTTATTCTGACCTATCACCCAGACAATCCCAAAGTAGGTAAAATCATCGCAAACCACTGGCCAACCGTGCAATCGTCAGACATACTAAACCTAATACTTCCGAACAAACCTGTAGTAGCTTACCGGAGACCAAAAAACCTAAAGGACATCCTAGTCAGGGCCAAGCTAACAACAATCGCTAGTCAAAACCAACCTAGTCAATCTGGACCCTGTGGCGATAAAAGATGCAAAACCTGTCAACATATGATAGAGACCAAGACATTCACTAGCACAGTGACTAAAGAAAAACTAAACATACATGGTCCAAACAAAACGTGCAAAACAGAGAATGTGATTTATCTCATCACATGTAAGATCTGTGGCCTTCAGTACGTGGGAGAAACTGAAAAGCTACACATAAGGATAAACCTTCATAGATCTGATTGGATGACAAAAAAGCTGTACAGAAGCCCGGTCGCAGAACACTTCTCCTCCCCTGGCCACACTTTCAGTGATATAATACTTATCGCTATTGCCAACAACCACAGCTGGAGTTCCGAAACCAGGAAGGAAAAGGAATCATACTGGATACGCCGCCTTAGAACATTGAAACCAAGCGGTCTAAACCAAGAAGACTAGAAAATGAAAACTATGCACTAGTAGAATTTAACATTTTCTAAATCTTCTTATCCTTCAATTTTTACTATAAGAATAACCGGTATAGAACCAAATATCCGGGATATAATCTGCGTTACATATGTACACAAAGTAAAAATAGATGTCGCTTTGGCTTGTAGACTTTTAGGGAATTATACAACGTTTTCAGTTTCCGCAACTAGTCTATACAAGCTGGTTGTATTTATAGTTTTAGCACATGTGAAGACAGAAATGTAGAGGTTTACAAACGCAACGTTTATGTGTTTATTTGTTTGTCGTAACTATGTTTTGTATTTGCCTTTGATAAAGACTCATTAAGAGTCGAAAGCGCTTAGGCTAGTTAGTTGCTAGTTTCGTACTGTTCGTCGTCAGTTTATTGCATCTTTTATATATATATATATATATATATATATATATATATATATATATATATATATATATATATATATATATATATATATATATATATATATATATATATATAATCGATAATCAATAATCGTTTAGCTATGTATTAGTTGCTTACAATGAATAAACTAAAACAGTCAATTTGACTGCATAAATGAACTCAATTTTTGACGATGTCAAGTCCAACATACAATGTTAAATTGCAATACATGTAATAAAATAAAATAAAACTGACTAACGAACAAAGTAAATTCAATATGCATAGCACTATTCATATATACGAGTGCACTAACACTATTCATATATACGAGTGTACTAACACTACTCATATGTACTAGTGCACTAACACTATTCGTATATACGAGTGCACTAACACTACTCATATGTACTAGTGCACTAACACTATTCGTATATACGAGTGCACTAACACTACTCATATGTACTAGTACACTAACACTATTCATATATTCGAGTGCACTAACACTACTCATATGTACTAGTGCACTAACACTATTCGTATATACGAGTGCACTAACACTACTCATATGTACTAGTGCACTAACACTATTTATATATACGAGTGCACTAACACAACTCATATATACGAGTGCACTAACACTACTCACATATACTAATGCACTAATACTATTCATATATACGAGAGCACTAACACTACTCATATCTACTAGTGCACTAACACTATTCGTATATACGAGTGCACTAACACTACTCATATCTACTAGTGCACTAACACTATTCGTTTATACGAGTGCACTAACACTATTCATATGTACTGGTGCACTAACACTATTCATATATATGAGAGCACTAACACTACTCATATGTACTAGTGCACTAACACTATTCATATATACGAGTGCACTAACACTACTCATATGTACTAGTGCACTAACACTATTCGTATATACGAGTGCACTACACTATATTCGTCTATATGAGTGCTTTCGCACTTTATTCATCTATATGAGTGCTGTCACACTGTTCATATGTATGAGTTTATAAATACTGTTCATATGTATGAGTTTATAAATACTATTCATATATACGAGTTCTGTAACACTATTCGTATATACGAATGGTGTAACACTATTCATATATACGAGTTCTGTAACACTATTTGTATATACGAATGGTGTAACACTATTCATATATACGAGTAAAGTGACACTATTATAAAAAGTGTTTGACAGTACAAAGCAACACAAATATGGCACATTTATTTTTTAAGTATTACCCCATATTACAAGAAGTGATGTTAAAATAGGGAAGAAGTTAATTAACTGATTTCTAATTATTTAATTTTACGTAATATTATAAATACGGTTGAATTTATACATAACAGATCAAAAACTGTACTGGACAAAATGTAAAATAACGAACGCTCATTTTAACTATGAAAAATCTTTGAGAATGTTCCCATCCAGTTTGTAAAATGTACTTTGAAAGTGTGAAAATATGTAAAGCAAGATTAAAAGGAAAGTAAGAACTAGATATGTAAAAGAACTGGCGTGTAATCACAAGTAACTAAAAAAGAACTAAGACAACGTACTACTTTTACTTTGATCTTCTAACAGCTTTATCAAAGTTAAAAGAAATCTCTAGTGTCCATTAGCCTTTTCAGATTCTCCAAAACCAATAAACCGTTTGCATGCTTCCAGAAATACGTATAGAAATGGGCCTCAAAAGACTCGAGTCATTTACACTTTTCAACTCATTGATAATCATATTCAAGGGAGGTCACGGTGTTTAAGAGAGAATTGCGTCATTTCTTGGTTTGAATAAGACTCTAAATCCACTAAGTCGCCTGCAAGAAAAAGACCATAGATAGACTAAGATGGATTCTTCGTTTTCATTACTATATAATGCAATGTTTTTAACTATCTCCTTGCAATCATTAGGATAATCTATTCCATTCAATGTAACTCGCATTAGCATCGGATTAGTGAGGTACGATTAGTTTTTTGCGACCTATTGTGCTAAAACCGTGGCTGCTCGTACCATTCGTGCGTGGAGGTGATCAAAAACCAAACGTGGCAAGAACACAGAATGTGTGTGATTTGTATGGTTAACGAAGTTTTAACACTGGGGCAGATTGCCGTGGACATATCGTATTATATCCTACCCAGTCACCTTATCCTGACCACAGGCCCATCAGTCCTGCACTGGCCTCTTAATGTTGAGCACCAAGCGAGGCAGCTGCTAGTACAATTTTTGTTTTTGGTATGACCCTACCGGTGTTCGAACCCGCCACCTACCGCAAACGAGGCGGACACTCTAAGCACTCGGCCACCGGAGCGGTCAAGAACACGGAAACGCTATTGTTTAATCTCACAAATTTGGGGAAAATAATGAGACAAAAATGCTTTTACATCATGTTTTAATAAATTTGAGTTTGAATTCATGAATAAATTAAACATAATTTGCATCCAGTACAATTATAATGTGACCTTTAATGTGTGAAAAAAAAATAACGAATCTATATTTCAGTCAATCATTCTAATTCATAACTTGTTTGATTTGAAGAACTTGGTACAAAAGAATAGTCAGGTTATCATTTTCCTAATATTTATTGTTGCTGTTATATAGTTATTAAAAAATTTTAGTTTTCGTGAGAGAAATTTTATTAACACTGGCTAAATACATTGTGTGACCGTTTTAAAACTGACAAACTATCATATAACGTCTTCCTACAGTCATAGTCTCGCTAAGAGATTTCGTGCACAGCACAATTCCCAGATTGTTTTTAGCTGAAAATGTAATAATCCTTCCCTAGAAGCATTGAGCAGTGGAGCGAATTGGATAGTCGAATGTTTTAGCAATAAATTCATGACATTATGGTATGTATACGTATCTCATCGTTAGAACTAATAGAAGCAATCTGTAGCGGCTGTTAGATCACGAGATATAATGTGCATTTTTCATCCAATAATTGTCCTGATTGCCCCTTTATCTGAAAGTCATTTTCTTTCCATTTTCAATCATCTCACCTCAACACACCGAGCCTAAAGCTTTGAATGTTGGTTTAAATATTCAAAAAGATTAATTTCATTTTGGAACTATATTTTAGTACGATACAAAGGAAATAATGGGTTTTTTCAACCACATTAGCTATATGCGAGTTGTTCGTGCTTTAATAATGCTTTGATGTGATGTGTCCAAGATGCATCATGGGGGGGGCTCTTAACGGGTCCTACAACTACAGAGGCATATCTAGTTGGTAATTTTTATGAGTCAGCTGCATGTACTCTACCAATTTTAGTACCTTTCTGATATCACTAAGTGTTTCGCCACCCTACGCCTCTATTTGATACAATAAATATAACAAATTGTCATTGAAGGTGTGGAAAATTTAATCTTGGCTTGAGCAATTAAGTCGCCATTAGTAGACGCCAATAGCTAAATAAAGACCGTTTTATGAGAAATCTTATACTTAAGGTGAATGGAAAAGTTTAATCAGAGATTGGAGAACGCATAATGCTAGATTTGCGAGCGTGAAAATGGAATTTGCTTATACATGGAGTCAAAGCTAAACTAATGGGAGGGCGTGCCAATATTTTTGTTTTTATTCCCTGTTCGACCGAGACGTACTGCATGCTAAGTTTCTGAAATAAATGAAACCCAACGGTATCTTTCGTGTAACAGATATGATCTTTCCAAAGAATTGGCCAGAAGAAGACTTGTATCGCTATATCAGAGGAAATTGAGAAATATCGTTGAAGAAGACCAGCCCAGACTAATTTTTTGTTTTACAAATTCAATTCCTGGCAAGTATGGATCTGATACTTATGATTGAAGAAGGTGAAAACCACTATTTTGTCAAAAATGTATTGGGGATAAATGTTTAAAAACTATCCTGGTATTTTGAGCTTCAAACCTTTTGTTCCTGTTTGACTGTTTTAAGTAATAAAAATGGGGTCAATACAATAGTTCCAGTTTCTCTTATATTTGAATATATAGATATAAATAATTCACATATCGGTTATATGCAAAATAAAACTTTTTGAATGCAGCATATATGCAGCATTTTCAAAAATTTAATTTGTTAAAATAGTATACTAGTTTTGTCTTTGACAAGTCCAACGTAATAATTTTCTACGTTTGCTGTTTTATAGTTAATCCAATGTAATGTCTATAAGTTTGAAAGCAATGGTATCCCAATTATATTTTCTCTGTGCCTATAAAGATCCTCAATACATTTTACGTGTGTGTGTGTATGTGTGTTTGTGTGCGTGTGTGTGTTATTTACGGAAAGTTTATCCCTGTTTTGTATTTGTTTTATTCACTATTTTGAAAAATATGCAAATAGCATAAGTTCTGAATAGTACAATATAAATATTTGATTTCATTTTCATGTTGTGTATTCCTAAGATACAATCAATGAGTTTTGAGACATATGTAAAGGTGTTTGTTATCAAATTGAAAGACTTTTTCAGAATTCAAAGATTTAAAGACAACCCATCATATTTAAGCAGTTTTTCCAGGTTGTGCGATCAGTGTTATATTATCTGCAATATCGCGCCATTGTAAATGTTGATTGAATTTAATGGTCACGTTAACAGTGTGCATCTTTATAAACTATGACATTTTGTACTGACTATGTCTATTGGGTGAGAGAACGTGTAACTTATAGCATGTTATAAAGTTGATTTTGAGTAATCATAGTACATGAACATGCTTTCTTTCGACTGAATGGAGATAGGTTCACAACTCTCAAACGGTCTTCGTCTTTGGAATGAGTTTTAACTTGCCAAATTAAAATGCATTTTGTTAGTCTAGTATTTGTATAAGCTATTGATTATAGATATGAATATATTATATATGTATGTGTGTGTGTGTTTTGTCAAGACACAAAAATGGCTAAATAAGTATAAGGAATAATTAACTCACCATCAATAAAAACAACTGCATATATATATATATATATATATATATATATATATATATATATATATATATATATATATATATATATATAGAGAGAGAGAGAGAGAGAGAGAGAGAGAGACACACACACACACACACATATATATATATATATATATATATATATATATATATATATATATATATATATATATATATATATATATATATATATATATATATATATATAATTGTCATTTATGGGTTTTACATCGCTGCGGACTCAATTTATGTTGTACCATCCTAATCATGCATTAATGAAAGCAACAAAACTGACCTTCAATTTTTTATAATTACAAATAGTTTAGCTTACTTTGCCATCATGTCTTAATTTTTCAATGCATAACATACTTTTTTTTAATATGTCTTCGAAAAATGTACGTGAATCATAAGAATGGATGTGTACGGAGACAATGTTTAGTAATTACGTCACATTGTAAAAATTGATAAGCAAACTACCCTTCACGAACACGCAAATTGACATAACTCTCAGTAAATAAAATATACAAAAACAAACTTTTCCTAATTTTTAAAATAACAATCAATCAGTCTGAGAATCTATTTGACGGCAATAATTATCATATTGTTTGGTAAACTTTACATACAGTGTTTATGTTTGTTACTTTTATATCTCAGCACGCTAAGAAATATTTTCTGCAGATCTCGTTGCTTTAAATGCTCCCATGACCCATGTCCATTGTTGATTGAATGTGACCGTGAAAAGTTTTTGTTGTATCGCTTTTGACGCCAATTTATTTTACTATTGCTATCACCAATATGGTGGCTAATATACACTGGAAAACAAACAAAAGTGTGTGTATGTGTGTGTGTGTTTTATTTGGAATTTAACATAGCTTTTAACTAAATTTCAGCCATATTGCTACGATATCTCCATTGTGGCAGTTTATAATGATAGCTAGCACTGGGGCATCATTCCGCAGACATCTAGCATCATGTTCCATATAGTCACACTATCCTTACACCAAGCCGACCAGTCCTAACAATAACCTCTTAACCTCTTAATGGGGTTAATCAACTTTGGGAAACCCAAGACTGACGACTATAATAAAAAAATCAGTCTTAGTTATCATTTGCACTTGCTTATAAGTCGTCAAACTGCAAACACCTGCGGATCTGGATCTATGTTGTTTTGTTCTATATATTAGTCCTAAAAACTGCACAAAACCAGATCTGCCGGCGCATTAAGCTATATCAGATCTGGGTATGTGCAGTTTGGATTTGGTCTTCTTATAAGCGAGTGTAGGTCGGAATATGGACTGTTTATCTTACCTTAAATTTTCCGAATGCCAGATAGAAAACTGGAACACGATTAAATGGTTGCATAAATAAACGGAAAATGTGAAGTACTCAGAAACTCCATTACGCTGTCCAACACTAGCATATATCGACTATGCAGAGAAATGACCCCAGGCTATTGTAAAGCACATTGTCACCTTTTCATATCTGCTACCATGCGGAATGGATCATTCTCCATATCCCCAGTACAAGCATGGTTTGAATGTCAACAGATGGGACTAATAAACTAACCTCAAAAATGAATAGAATGTCGACAAATGCTTGTCTCTCAACTGGCAAAGCATTATCAAAACACATCAGTCTTCGAAATCTAACAATGCAAACGTCTGTTCAACAAACATTCAGTCTAGGAATATGAATTCAATCAGAGAAATATGAATGGAAATGGTCACCAACTTACATCCTCTACATCAACACCGCTAGATTAAGTACAACTTTCTGCAACGGTTAATTATTTCAATTATCCAGCAACCAGAACGATATCCTTGGTGGAATCACGGGAGTCTGCAGTTTTATCAATAAAGCACGACGAAATTTCTGACAACACGAAAACACCTCGACGGTATTATAAATTAACACAAGGAATGCAACGGTGACCACAACCCTCCGCTCGATTCGACTTTTCTCACGCGTCTTTTATCGCTTCAGAATCGTAAGAAGACTGAAAAACTACACATATCAATTCAAAAAACAGTAACGTACCAAGGCATCACTCTAGAGTGACAATCGCATGAACCCAATCCTTTATCTTCACATTACGGTCACAAACCCTTAACAGCGCGGTCATTACCGGATGTAGACCGTTGCATTCCTTGTTTTAATTTATAATACCGTTGTCAGAAATTTTATTGATAAAACTGCAGACTCCTGTGGTGGAATCGACACACTTTTCGGTGCAAACGTTCGTAAACAGTTTATCTGAAATCCATGTACATGGTGCCATGACTATTCCAGTTGACATTACTTCGTGGTCTTGGAGGCATCACAAAAGGATTTCCATCGGAGATCAAGTGTGGAATAATAATGTTGTTCGAATCAAACTTTATGTTAATAGGAAGCATATTAACTCTTTGAATTGTAATCTGGTAAGAAGGAAAAAAGTGTAATGTTAAATGTTAGTTTTCGAATTATGTAATGTTTCACCTCGAATTTGAGACCTCTTTTTAAGAGTAATAACATGAAACAGAGTTTCAATGTAATAAAATATGTTTATTGAAGTTTTATTACATGTAAAATGTTTATATCGATTCTTTCTTAATTTATTTATTTAATTTTTTTTTGTTTTGGAGTGATTATACAAATGCTGTTTTGTTAATTTCTTTCTGAGTGTGCAAACGGCCGATATTTATGTTTAGCATAAGTCGAAACATTCCTAGGTTACCTTTTTCATATTAATTTACATTTGTATAACTAACACATACTTTATTTATTGTATCATACTATAAGCTGTTTTCAATCTAGCTTTCTATGGCAACAGAGAATAATATAAGTTAACAGTCAATATAATGGTGAAGTTAAATGTGTCAGATTATTTTAGTTACGTATCCTTTTACCATGGAATGTCAAATTTCGCAGAGGATTTGAGATGAGTTCTATATTTCCGAATAACAAATGTCTTTTCAGCATTATAACGATAGCCAAAAGTGTTACGAATATTGAATACATTAAATGCAATCACTGCTTGAATGAATCAAAGAGCAGGAGGAGGATGTTAATGCCAAATAAACACAAAGGCGTAATAACAATGACTGTTAATGTAGAAAATGGTCCTGTCAAATAGATTTGAAAACAGCTGATGGCTTTTAGCGAGGGTGTTGGTATGATATGGTAACAATATATTGTCAATTTTCTCAGCAAATAAACACTAGAATTGTATATGCAAGGTATGGAAGCACGGAAATAATATAAATTTCGTTCTTTTGACTCTCAGGACGTTAGGATTACACGGATGTCTAATTGGTTGTCATTATATCGCACATATTAATAGATTTATATCCATCCCTCGTTTCCCATCTTTTAAACTCCAGTCAGACGTCATGGCTTGATTCAGATCATTGAGTACTATACGTACTTGAATACCGGTTTTAGAAATCCAGCATCCCTGACTCATTTTATTGTCTCTGGATCCATCTACCATCCTCTGGCGTGGTACTCTACGTTCTTGACTACGTCGAATTTACGTGTATCCAGATATTACTCCTGTATTTTTCGCCTGGTTTCTGTTTAACAACAATCATCCTCTTAAGCTGTCATTGGAAATCCTTGAATCAAATGATTACCATAAATGCTTACATTTAACTATCGTAGATAAAAGATATATACGCCAGAGATTACTGTAACTGTATTCGCGTCTATTGATGTAACTGCGCTATGCAGTGCCGTATTTAGAACAAATGAGGCCCAATGATAGTTAAGTTAGGAGGACCATTACAATGAAAAATTCATCGTATGTTTTTCTTTTGCCAAGAAGATGGGCTCCCTGGCCAACATGGGGCCCTAAGCTTAAGCACACCTAAGCATAATAGTAAATCTTGTATTGGCGCTATGGGTAATTAGTCACAAGCAAAAGGAGTTTTCTTCTCTACATCTAATTGAACTCAGACACCTCTAGTTCTTCATGCTGACACTCTGCACTGAAATGAATAAGAATTTAGGTCGCCTTTGCAAACTAAGTGCCTTCGCGGCCAATATATGTCTGAAGGTTAGGTATTTTAGTTGGTCGTATCTACGACAATGGTGCCAAGCAACCCCGACTCCCTGTACTGAACTAGAACTGGATGACTAATAGTCGCATATTAGCCAAGGTTATTTCGCGACTGGTTAGTGCTGAGTGTCATGCTTTTTATTTGTTCGGGGTTGTAACAATGGTGCCATTAAAATTGCGCTTTAATGTGCAATGATCGCACTGTTCAGTTTATGTGGCCACAATAAAGGCGGTTAGATTTCTATCGGTGTGATACAAGGCCGTATTTGATTAGTCAAATTCATTCCAGTTGTACTAATGGACAATCCCCATACCGATTTTGTGTAAGCAACCTGTGCATTTTTCCTAAATAAAATAAGTATGTGATTTTAGATGTTAACTCTATAAAAGTTGGAACTTAATGAACAAAGTGTATATAACATGGTCTAAAATGAATGCAAATCAGTCAAAACAAAAGTGACTTGCATGTGTTTTGTAGAACACATATTAAACAAGGAAAAGTAACAACAAATTTGAGGGTGAAACCAAAGAATCAAATCCGATACAAAATAAAGGTATTATCTAAAAGGTTTTCCAGTACATTGGAAACCAATCATTCACCCAGACAATAGTGAAAGATAGCGTGGCTCTTTCCAACCGAGACGTCGAAGTATTCCGGTTTGGACTCCACTCTATTCAATCATGCAAGTTTGAGGCATCAGCGTTAATACTGTGCTAATTTGCAAAATCTTGCGTGGTGGCCACGTGTACTTCAGTCTTCATTCTGGAGGGATTAGCTGAGTCTCCACGGTATGTTGCATACTTTTCTTTTTGTTTAGTCGGTAGTACATATGCAGCACGTTTCTTCTCTTTCTCCCCCTACCTCTCAGCAAGCACTAATCAGTACTGCTCACTCCACGTGGTCCATACTATAGGCAAGATTGTTGCTTCCTCGGCGTTTGTTGGGCGAATGACTCCCTGCACTAAACTGAACTGAACAAGGGATTTAAGTGGCCTATGCTCTGGGTGCTTCGCGACTGGCCTGATGATCATTCTTGTTAATTTACCAGTGAGGAGAGAATAGTGCTTTTGCCGCCCCCTGTCTATGTGCGATGTCGTACTTGTTGTTTGTCGGTCAGAAGTGAAAGATGAAAGGACCAAGAAAGAGCGGCGTCAAACGACACAGCAAGCGTTCAGGGAAGCAATCCCAGCCTATCCTTCAGGTGCTCTGTCGTAGTGTCGTGTACGACCTGAAATGCCAGACAGTTCTTGTTGTCAAGTGTTATCCAGTTGTACTAGTGAACGGTCCTATCTCAAAAGGTGTGTAAGTCATCTAAGCAATTATCCTAATATATTTAGATTGTGTGTACAATGTGTATTTTGTTTGGTCTAAAGAATGCTGGTCAGATGGATATAAATCACCCATAGTCGGTTGGGTCGAGGTGTGATGTTGTACTGGTTGTGAATTTAGACGGTGGAACCAAAGGGTCGATGTTGGTTTCTTTTGCCCAGGTGTTATCGAAATAGGTCTTCTATAGCCAAAAGATAACCCTCGAAGAGAATTGGGGAAAGGGGAAAAAAAGCGCTTCTTAGCGGAAAATCTTTTAGACGACACTGGCTTGTCCTTTCAATAATTCCACCCTGATGTTTGCTAGTTTTGCTTTTCCTAGAACCTGTTTTAAGACCTTGTGCTTATTCGGAAGAACCTGATAGAGGGGTTAGGGTTTATACGAAGTTAGTTTGCTTGTTTCGTAATCCGAACGAGTTGGTGGAATTGTTCTTCGAGCGGATTACATTATGCTTGTCCGGAGTCGCTTTCATTTGCTTTTGGCGACTACTGGCTTGTCGTCACGTTTTGGTTGTCCATTCCAAAACAAATAAATAATGGGAGGAAGGGGTTCTTGGTGGAAAATCTTTTAATGACACTATCTTGACGCTTAAAGGATTCCACCCAGTTTTTTGTCATTTGCTAGCATGTTGTTCCTAGCACCTGTTTAGGCCCTCTTGCGCTTGTCTGGAAGAAAGAAGAAAGTGGGTGATGAGTTTTTGCCACGTGTTTGGCATGATTGCTTGTTTTGCAGGTATTCCATTGACTGCACTGGCTTGTTTTCTCACGGAATCTGTTGGTGACGCTGGCTTATCTTCTTTGACACTGGCTTGTCGTCACGTCGTGTGCTTGTCGTCTTAACTGAATACAAAGAGGGACAAGAGGGGGTTGTGCCTTGGAGGCTTGGAACAACATTGGCTTATTGTTATCACGTTCTCCTTGAGGCTTGTTTGGTTTGGTAGTAACCCCTAGACAACACTGGCTTGTTGTCACGAGAGCTCTGCAATCCGCACAGTTCTTAGACCTCTTGTGTTGTTCCCCAAAAGGCTGCTCTCTGTAAGATTGTATTCACTTTGCTTTTTTTCTCATTCCTCTTTGTCTCTCTGTTATGTCTTGCCTCCTTAGCCATAGGTCACGTTAATCTTTCCTATCAATTAGTTGGGTGTCCATGCAAGGTTAAGGCAATTATAGAAAGGAAATTTTGATAGTCTTTAATGTTGATTGCTTGGGTTTGGTAGCTGTTGTAGGCGTTGAAGATGTGTCCTAAAGTTCAAGCTGTTGTAGGCGTTGAAGATGTGTCCTAAAGTTTCAAGCTTGGCTAGTGTTACGTCGATGACTGAGAAATTCCCTGTGTTGAAGTCTATTCAAGTGTGTTCTAGTGTTAAGGATCAACAGCTGGTTGTCCATGGCGAGGTTTTCAATCTGTCTTCAATCTGTCTTCCTCTTGCGTCTGTGCTATTTCCTCCCCATTCTTCATTGTGTGCATTAAAGTCTCCATAAATGATAGTGTTCCACTTCTTATCCTTGAGGATTTGCATATAATTGAGAGTAGGCTAGTGTGATGAAAGGGAGTTTTGTATCAGCAGGGAGAGCTTCCTGAACTACCTTACCTTTGATCTGTGCATTCACGGTTAGAGTTTACCCTGTGATTGCACAGTTTGGTCATATCGAAGGGTATTCAAATGTTTCCTTCTTACGAGGAGTAATTGTAACTCGATCTGGCTTGTTTTCTCTTATCTAGTTAATTGTGTTTGTTTGTACGTGGATTGGGTTTTGCGGAGCAGCAGGTGTGGCTTCCTGCACTGCTCCTTACTTTGAGTTTTTTCCCTTTTCCATTTTGCGGTGGGGATTGAGTTTTGTGGATCAGCAGGTAGGGTTTCCTTGACTGCTCGTTCTTTTGTGTTTGTTGCTCACCTGTGGGCAATGGTGACGGGTAGTTCTTCCCATTCCTTGCATTTCTACTTCACTTTTCTTTTTCCCCACCTTGGTGCCTTGGGCATGGTGGGAGATCTGATACTAACTCTTGCATGTCTCCTTTGAGGTTTTGTTGTTGGTCCTGTGGTAGGCTACTGGATGTGTTTGTAGTTGGAATTTTTTCTGGCATATCCTAATCTCTCGGATTAGTTTTCTGATCCGTCTGTGTCATTTGGTTTGGGTCAGTCAGTCCCTGTTGTTTTTATTATGGGTTAGTTATGGTCAGGTGGACTGGGTTAAGTCACTTTTGGGGATTACGCTGGATGAGGGGGTTACTTTTGTTGCAGATAGAAGGAAATAGGATATTTTGGGGTGTTTGGTCAGTTTGTTATTTCCTTCTCGTCTTATACGGACTTGCCTTATGACTGACTGTAGACCATAGTCCGTTTAGTGTTTATTTTTCGTTTGGAGAAGGTAGTTATATATGTTTCGATTTGTTTATTGCCTTTAAGTAGTGGATATTGTTGTTGTTCTTTGTGCTTTTGTTCTTTGCTTCGTCGAAGATATCTGGGTATGCTATTGGTTATCCTAAGCTCTTTGGGTATTCCTGGAAAGTCTGTCTCTGTAGGTGATATTGGTTGAAGTCATTGTGGATATGTCTAAGTGTTTCCGGTCCTGTGCAGTATTTACAATTTGGGTTGTTGGTTTGGTGGGCTGTGATGTGTTTGCTATAGCTGGATTGTAGGAGCGTCTTTCCTGCTTTGATTCAGTTTTTTACTTGCATTTCCTCCCTTTGGAGCTTTTGGAATATTCTGATGTTTTAATCACTTGTCTTTTGTGTCTGGCATATGTGTCTACATTTTGATGAGTCATCCCAGTGTTGTTGCCATTTGTCATTGATACGTTTTCTCACTCTGCTATACAATTCCTGGACACTGTAATCCATGTTTGAAATTTCGCAGAGCTGGAGGTATTGTTTTGCTGCTATGATTGCGTTGTTGTTGCCCGAAAAGTTAATGTAGGATGGCGTCCAGAGGAATTCTATCATGACCTGGTTCGATTTCTGATCGCGTAGGATGTCCACTGTTTCTTCGAGCGTCTTATTTCGGCTTTGTGATTTTCCTATTTCTAAGGTTTTGAGGACACTTAAGGAGTCGGATATGACCACGTATTTTGTCCTGGTTTGGCTCTTGATCCATATTAGCGCTTGTCTGATTGCTCAGAAATCAGCTGTATAAATGGAACATCCATCTGGTAAATGAGCTTCTGATTTGTATTTGAGTTATGGTACCATGACGGCCATCTTGGCCTATAAGCAATCCTAACAGACTTCAAAGATAGCATTCCCTGAAGACCTTTTCTAGAACTAAACTTATAGTCTGATTGTGTTAGGTGCAGACCCTTTATCTAACATACCAAAATGCACAAAATTTAGATTATATAATCCAAAATAGTCATATATCTAATCTCCATACACACTCTTTTCCCGCTGATACTGTATGTTAGAATTTCAAAAATATTATATTAAATCGGATAATTACTTGTAAACTTTGTACCTATCAGCAAAGTAATTCAAACAATTAAACTATAACTACCCAAATCTATTTTACTCACTTTATACCTGCTAAAAGAGATTCAAATTTCCTTACTCCTGGTCACTAATTGTAGTGTTTAAGTACTAAGGCAAACTTACTATAATTGATTTTTAATTAGCTTTTAATTAATTTCTCAGCTAGCACTGTAACTTGACATTATTGCATTTGAGAAGCTGCTGATAATATGGTATTCATTCATGACCTCTGTCTCTGAATTTAACAGTGACTAAATAGCTGCTCCTCAATTATAGACATACTATTATACAATGTATTGTGAGAATTTAAAAAATTTAAATACATACCATATCACCTGAAATATATAAATTTAGTCATATAATATAACACTTAAACTAGTTCTTGCACGATGTATAACTGT
The DNA here is from genome assembly GCA_016746295.1 of Potamilus streckersoni. Taxonomy (NCBI): domain Eukaryota; kingdom Metazoa; phylum Mollusca; class Bivalvia; order Unionida; family Unionidae; genus Potamilus; species Potamilus streckersoni. The sequence goes on along the minus strand of JAEAOA010000884.1, from coordinate 3,238,202 downwards.
ATAATACGGGTTTGTTTTTTGCCCTTCACCTTGGCCAATAACAGCTTTGTGTCTGATAGCATCGTTAGTTTATAAAATTTAAATTCCATACTGGTCAAAAATATAAATTGTAATAACGGACTTTGGATATTTCGTGCAATTACTTATCTGGTTACAGAGAGAACAAGATGGTAAGTACTTACCTCGATTTAAGATGTGCCCATAAGAAAGATCTCTTATTAGAGAGCATCGGCTCCAATTCTGCAACAAATTTGAAGATCTTCACCTTTATCTAACCCTTTTTTGTTTTCAAGTATCTATGATGCATTAGAATTCGCAACAAATTTCACCAGAGAATCGTGGTTTATCCTTGGATGATTTAGTCGCTATGCGTAAATGGCACGGGTTATTTTGGACTAAGATCTTAACGAAATAAAAAATATAAAGAAACATGAGTTTCTTTTTTCATTGATGTTGTTTTCTTGTCTTTCTTGGACCCCATTAACAAGAAGGGTATTAATGTTCATGTTATTCGTTTTGTCAGATTGTTTGTGGCAGCGTTTAATTCGAATGTCTCTTACAATTTGCATTTCAACAGTACTAGAAAAAGTTTTTCGCGCGCTGTCTATTTGGCAGTACCCTTTGTTCCCTGTTATGTATTTCTAAATCACATTTGAATATGAATATAAACAGTTTTTATCGATCACTAAAGAACACGTTATGCATTTGCAGTACAAAACCGGTTTCATCTATGATGATTGTGAGAATGCATTGTGTAGCTGATATCCTGCTGCTGATAGTGGTCATGAACTACCAACATGACCATTCAGATCAACGAAGTGAGTTTTATTTACTGAACTTTACTCATATAACCATTAACCATGATATAAAGTAGGCATTTACTTATATTGGTTTTACATTAAAAATTTTAGAGACAAAGAGGCAGAGACACACGCCCCACCCCACCCCATTTTATCTATGAACTAGTGTATTTGCGATGTTATCCCTATTCAAATATCACGTGCAGACTGAGTACCTGTTACTTTAATTATTTAAAATGTTTTCGTTTGTAATTTGCGTTTATCGTAATTGTGAACAAATGACAATCAGTCAATGCTTCTGTTTTGTTTAAGTTTTTTGTCGGTAAGGTGTGAGTAAGGGTGGGATGTTTGATTTTTTTTAGCACTTGTTTACCTTAACGATCGGGAGTCTTTACACCTTCAAACGGCTTCCTTCTGTTCTGTAACGTAATCATGCACTGTACACAGTAAGTGACTACCGATTAATCTTTCTGTAACTAATAAACACATGTATAGCAACGGAAAAAGATCATCTGCAATAGAGTATGGGTAACAGTGTCAAACAATCGAAACATAACACTATTTTCAGTGCAAGCATATATATTTTGTAAATCATATCATACCGACTGGGCTATACGTTAATTCAGTTTCAGGATACAATCAATATCAATTGAAATGTGCTCTTTGAGATCTGATGAAAATTTATGTACATAAAGACAACGATAAATCTGCGCTCTTCCCCCCCCCCAAAGAAACAAACTTCGGCACTGTTTAGATGCAACACTAAAGCATCTGTCGATTTTATGTCCTCAGACTTTGACCTCAACGAATATAGGTAAGGCACAAGAGTTAAACTGTCTCGTTTGCAACGTAAATATTTAACTTAATCAAACATTTTTTTCAGGTATTGATCCCTGTTGATTTGAGTCAGTCGCTTACTTGTCTTTTATTATTTGATTGAAGAATAACTTGTTATTGCTAGATGTTAGACAGTGTAATTAAAATATCCAGTTGTAGTACAAAATTAAATACGATATTCTAAACAATAATTTAAGAAAGATGCACAGAAATACTTTGATTGAAATAATTAGCACTTTACTTTGGGGTCGCATTTAAATGAATTATTAAGCACAAACGAACTTTAATAATATATAGCTGTTAACTACAACAAGATGTCCATCGTTATCAACCGAATGCAACATTCGTCGCGTTAGTAAAATATATATTGAATATGACGTAGCTAGTCAAATATGTGGTGTGTACACACAAAAAGAAAACGATTCTAGTAAACATCTAAAATGTCGATTGATGATAGAAAATATAAAATACTTAAGCTTAAACTGCAATTTTAGGTATTTACAACCAGTATTCATACCAAATCGCTAAGGTACACATTGATTGGTGAAATGTTTGTTTATTTATCTATCTACCTACCTATAGCAAGATAATTGTTAAATCTTGCTAGCGTAAACGTATTTGTTAGTTATTTACATAATTGCTAACTAGGCTGTACCAACTCTTCCTACATCGTACATCAATCAATGACCATTATCTTTCAAGAAATGATAATTAATTAGTGTTCTGTGCATCAATTTACAACTAGTGACATGTTCTAAATCTGTAGAACCTATTAACCCATGTTAGATTGCCTAGGACTAATCAGCCTCGGAGACTAAATGTCTCCTGAAGGAATCAGATGACACATATAAATCGTGTCTTTTATCTGTGCAATTGCATTGAACAGGACATATACCACAAAGAAAGAAAGCGTGTTCTTAAAGAGAGGATTCAACGTTTTGAATAATCTATGCATTTATATAACTTAGATCAGTTCAGTTGGAACAAAGGGATCAGTTTTGATGAAAAGAGATTGATAGTTTCTAGCATCTATCTTACGAGGAAATTCTTTTCGCTAACTATTATTTCCCTTGTGAAAATGGCTTTAGAAACACAGCAATGCAAAGTAAATTTAACCTTGGTGCTCTTAGTTGTAGCCGTGGTATCACCTCTGGTAAAACATCGGAATCTTCATCTAGTGGTCGTGGTATAGTTGCTCACACAGGCTACCTCAATTCGTTTTTAAAGATGTCTAACTGCCTTGTCACACGCCACCTATGGTATTATTTCTAATACCGGAGAAAGCTGTAAAATTAAAATTTAAATATCTCCAAGCCCCTTCTCCCAGTCAGCGATGCTGACGATCTAAGTTTATAAATACTCAATTTGGGAAGTATAACAATTTAATAACATATGATAAAGGAATTTAATAATTACCATGACAATTTATCAAATTCAACTCTTTCAAAATATTATATTATTATACTTTATCGAATGTCATCATATAAATGTAACGATCTTTAAAGAGAGTTTCATTTCCGATGGTTGACTAAGTTCCTCATCTCTCACTCCTCCTGACGTCTTTGGTACTCCAGCACCCTTGCTACTATGCTCTCTTGGCACTTCGGTGCTCACAGCTATATGCTCCTTCCGGCACTGCACCTCAACCTCTGAGGTCACTATGGCGTCTTCCTCGCGTTCTTGCGCCTTTTCTCACGTTCCCGCTTTTTGGGCGGCAAACCTCAACTTCCACCAGGACAGCTTTCTGAAGAAGCCTTCGTTCACAGATCCCAGCCTCAAATTCCACAATAATTTCTTCTCCCCATATACGAATTTCAAGTTAAGCCACTCAAAGTACAATCTAAATTTTCTGTTCTAATTTCAAAATGAATTTAGTCCGAAAATAACATCTTTCTTGCGTGGAAAATCTGCCCTAAATTTGAATATCTGAGTTTTGATTGGATACGGTCTGGTCTCATTGAAACTGTCTTGATTAATTTTACAATTTGCTGGTCAAACTGTTTCTCATTTTTTCACATGAATTTCTTTCATGCCAGCAGGGAGATCACATGCGATCTGCAGCAACTATCCTGGTTATTTATACGTTCTTTGACTAATCTCTAGCAAAGAGACTATAAAGCTAACTATAGAAGATATATGTATACACGGAGGCATCAGAAAATTTTCCCACAACGTAACAGACCATTTTTCATCTTTTTTTTTATTCCCTCCCCTCCCGTAATAGTTTTACCATCACCAGGGTCACCTTATAATTGATATAGCCTAGGGACACTAAATATAGTGAGGAGGAGAAAAACAAACATACACACATGTGTAAGCACACGTGCACACATATGCTCACAGATAGGCTAAGATCAAAAACAATTAACACCAACAGTAATCCATCAAATAAATAATAAGCTTATTCATTATATGCTCACAGATAAACCCTCCCGTGGACATGTAAAATAAGAAAAAAAAATATATTTAACACAATTTAATAAAAGGTAATCAGAAGTACGAAATTTAAATGTAAAGTGAAATAGAGAACTAGAAGTTAAATGTGTGACAGGTAAACAATGGCACGCAGATAGACAAGATCTTCGCTCGAAGAGTAACGTTCGACAGCATTTTTGACACGCGTCTTCTGCGTCTGGTATCTCTTGGGGACAGACAGCTGCGAAGAAGCGATTCCTTGAAGAAAAGACGTTCTTTGCATCTGAATGTCTCTCTCGATTCCCTTTAAAAAGTCCATAATGTGGGATAATGGCACTGAAAAAAAGCTTGTAGTGCGAAGTGCCAACCTTCCACAGCGTTTGTTGTTCTGGCAACACCTTCTGACGCCGTTTCAAAGTGATTCCATGTTTTGGTTGGAAAGATTGCCGGCCGTATTGTTCTGCACGTCCAGGTCTCCGTCTACCACGAATATATGTATGTTCAAAACATGCTAAGAGTTCAGGCATCTTTTCATGATTGGGCATGTTATCGGCTAATATGAGAAAAGCGTCTACGACATCTGCAGCTGGAACCATCGAAAAAAAGCAGGTAAACAGCGAACGGCCGTGCGTAAGCTGTCATTAGACTCGTAATCAACTTTCATGCCGATGTCGTTAACTTTGTACAACTGAAAAAAAACGTAGGTACTACCTTGAATGTTCTATCTGCTAACCATAATTTGGTTTGGTGACATTTAATCCCACGACAATTAATCCCGCGACAGTTAATGCCTATCTAACATGTCAGCGGGACTATCTGTCGCGGGATTAAGTGTCAGGCATTAACTGTCGCGGGATTAATTGTCGTGGGATTAAATGTCCGTACACCCTTTATTCACTATATTCTGAATCCAAATGATCACTTCATTTCCAAGCTTAATTATCACATTATATTCCCAAAACAAATGCAGTATTGTTTCCGGGGTGTTTTTTTACAAAACACATTTACCAGTGCTGGACAATTTTGTTTTATATAGAAAGGAATTCATTGATAAAATAACTAGAAATACGAAACGTAATCCATTGTAATGTTGAGTTTTTGTCATTTTAAAAGCTTTAGTATATATGCCAGGTCATATATCCATATTCAGATTAAAAATTTCTTTCAATTTATTTTCACTAGGTGGTTTAACACGCTTTTCTAAATGAAAATTTTTATAGTCTCTACATCCTTTCTGTGCCGGATCACCAAATAGGCAGAGTAGGCACCGGTCTATGAGCTTCACGCCTTTTAGGGGCCCCGCGACAACGGATCAAAATATTGAATAGATTTGATCTTGACGAATTAGGAAATAATTTACATGGGGAGGGGGATGGCCGAGATTTCGATTGCCCACGGGATTCAGCAGGGTCTAATCCGGCACTGCATCCTTTATTGTTATGACATACAATTTAGGGTCGAAAGGAATAAATGGTCTGACCAGTGCTGATTTACCTAACTGAATTTTTTACACAAGGACTTCACACACTGAATTGCCCCTTGAAAGGCAAAGACAATTAGTATTTTATATTTTATATTCAAATAAATTGACCACTTTTCTGTGAGGTATAAGAATTCTACGAATACATGTTATTTTCAAAGTTATCAGTA
>JAEAOA010000884.1:3207500-3230000 GCA_016746295.1 Potamilus streckersoni | reverse complement strand
CCATGAATACAACACAGTTAATTGATACTGAAATATCTTTAAAGAGCCACATTACAACAGGTATACACTATTGAAAGTGGCACGACTGACATAACAATACTGTATGTGAAAGTGGCACAACAGGCGTTATAGCACTAAATATAACAGTGGCAAAATGGGCGTTATAGCACTTGATGTAAATGTGACACAAAAGGCACTACATCACCTAATGTGAAACTAGCACAAATTAGACATCTAAATGTGAAACTAGCACATGCATTACAGGGCTAACTTGAAACTGGCACAATGATCATTTCAAAGCTAATGTGAAACTTGCACAATGAGCATTGCAGAGCTAACATGAAACTGGCGCAACAGGTACTACAGCACTTAATGTGAAACTTCAGAATAATATATGCACTACTTAACTGTTAAAACACTCGTTTCATCACAGAATGTTAAAGGATGCACAGTGCACTCCAAATCCGGAGTTGGTGATTGAAGATATAAGCGATGAACTATGTAGAAACCTACTCACTGATGAACATTTCCATCCACACACACAAAGTATTGACAGCGATGAACTATGTAGAAAACTACTCACTAATGAATATTTCCATCAAGACATACAAAGTATTGACAAACATGAACTATGTAGAAAACTACTCACTAATGAACATTTCCATCAACACATGCAAAGTTCTGAAAAACATAAACTATGTAGAAAACTACTCACTGATGAACATCTCCATCAACACATGCAAAGCATTGAGAGCGATGAACTATGTAGAAAACTATTCACTAATGAATATTTTCATCCACACATGCAAATTATTGACAAATGAAATCTGAACTATGTAGAAAACTACTCACTGATGAACATTTCCATTAACACATGCAAAGTATTGACAGCAATGAACTATGTAGAAAACTACTCACTGATGAACATTTCCATCAACACATGCGAAATATTGACAGTAATCAACTATGTTGAAAACTACTCACTGATGAACATTTCCGTCAACACATGCAAAGTATTGACAGCGACGAACTAAGTAGAAAACTATTCACTAATGAATATTTCTATCCACAGATGCAAAGTATTGACAGCGATGAACTATGTAGAAAACTACTCACTGAAGAACATTTCCATCAACACATGCAAAGTATTGACAGCGATGAACTATATGCAGAAAACTATTCACTAATGAATATTTCCATCCACAGATGCAAAGTATTGACAAACATGAACTATGTAGAAAACTACTCATTGATAAATATTTCCATCAAGACATGCAACGTATTGAGAGCGATGAACTATGTAGAAAACTTCTCACTAATGAACATTTCCATCAACACATGAGAAGTATTGACAGTAATCAACTATGTAGAAAGCTACTAATTGATGAACATTTTCATCCACACATGCAAAGTTTTGCCTAAGATGAACTATGTAGAAAACAACTCACTAATGAATAGTTCCGTCCACACATGCAAAGTATTGACAGCGATGAACTATGCAGAAAACTATTCACTGATGAACGTTTTCATCAATATATGCAAAGTATTGACAAAGATGAATTATGTAGAAAACTACTCACTGATGAATATTTCCATCCACACATGGAAGCTAGTCACTGATAAATGTTTTCATCCATACATAAAAATAATATGAAAACATACTGATGCAATTCCTATGTTGTCACTGAAATTGTTTCAACAAATTTGAATATACACATAGAATGATTACAAAAATTTCATATTCCATTTAAGAAGCATACACGTTATTACTAGTGGGCATTTTTTCACCGTTTACTAATCAATTGGCATGTGCCTCTGGTGAATACTGTTTCAAATCCACCATTTCTCACAAGGTATTTAGGTATTTGGTTATAAAATTGTTCTTGATTAGTCTTAAGACAAGATTAACCGTATTTCATAAAGAATATAAATAATGTTTCAAACAGAACACCTAGCGAAGATGAACATACATATGGTGATGCTCCAGAGAACATTTTACTATGGAGATGACCTTAGAAGACGTTTGGGACGGAATTTGGATTGTGAAATATACAGTGCACACAGAAATATGAAAATGGATGGTGTATCAAAGTTTAGTAGTGAACAGATAATGGTGACAATGATAAGTGCAATACGTTGTGTGCTCTAAAAGTGTTACTCTTAAAAATAGGATGTTCGGTTAACTGGTAAACAACATAAGCTCGACACTTGTCAGTGGTTGACAGTGCAAGGCTGTGGCAAAGAACGAAGTCTCTATGACCTTCGATTTTTAAATAAAGTTTACTTGTAGGGAAAGTTTGGTTGTTTTTTTTACATTTCCATTTAGAAAGAGAATGTAGCCAGAAAGCATCAAATCTCCCTTATCTTATCTTTTAGCATTACCATTCAGAAAGCACCGATTGGAGTTAACTTACACCTTGTGTAAGTTGATCTCTCAATTCCTTTGCACAAAGTCAGTTAGGTGAGGCCATAGAAAAGGGTAAGGGTTATTTGTTTCAATGCCAGACTTTGCTTCCACGCAGTTTTTTTCACATATGAATTCTATAATAAATGAAGACTAGTTTTCTGTATATAGTAGGTGACTTTATTGTTGACTTTGATGATTAATAAACAGATTCTAGTACTGATGACTTTGGCCTTTTTGGAAACAAAAATGCAGTTTAGAATTGATGAAATGTTCCCCACTGGAAAAGAAATGCTAGCTGCATAATTTGACCAAGGAAATTGATTACCAACAGTTCAAACTGCCATTGCTAAGCAACCGGTTGATCTTGAAAAAACTGAAGCAACTTTTTCCTGAAAAAGCACTAACACCAGAGCAAACAGAAGTATTTTCTGGAGCGACTGGAACAAACATGTAGTGGCCAGCAATTAATTTTTCGGATATAGGCCAAAACATGTTCAGAGGTTAAATCGTTGAAGTGGTGGGGCAAGTGCCTTGTACCTATGTGCAGGTGCTTAGAAAAAAAATGAAATTGAGAGCTGAGGAATTTCTATTATACAAAAGCTATTACCATACTGCTAAATTACATTGCCCATCTCAACCATGTACTGTCTCGTACACTATGAGTCATGATTATTGAACATATGAACGTATGCTGATTTTCAGTCATAGTCGGTCAATAATTTTGAAAACTGATATTAAATCTTCAAAATCTTTGCTTTGAGGCAGGGTATATCATACGGCTCTATGTCGCGATAGTTCCCTACTCGATCTATGTCGCAATACTTCCCAAATTATATATTTCACAATATATAAATATATCCCGTCGTCGCAACAAATTCCACCTGACCTGTAAACATGTTTTTTGTTAAGAGTGAGTTTTAATGTCTTGAGGGCCTATTTCTAGTTCATTCCAATCTACAAACATCTACGAAAAATTATATATATATAATTATATATATATATATATATATATATATATATATATAATTATATACAGTTGTCAAATGTACAATTTATTGAATTAGCGGGATGTGCTGGGGGTAAGATTTAAGAAAATTCAAAATGTCTAGACAGTACATATCAATTTGTGATTGAAATTTCTGTCGTTTCTCTTGTAATAACCGGATTTGCATATATTATACTTTACTAAACATTTTAGTGACTTAGATATCCTTTATTAAAAGCATTCAAATTTTCTCCCTCTAATGAAATCTGACATTCGGGATCTATCTTCTTTCTATGGCAATAAGTGAACATAATGCCCCAATAATCCAATGTATAAATCTCTCTTTTCGGTCTTAGCCCGTCTGTTAGTTTTATCATCATAGGATTATTAGTCCAGAGAGAGAGAGAGAGAGAGAGAGAGAGAGAGAGAGAGAGAGAGAGAGAGAGAGAGAGAGAGAGAGAGAGAGAGAGAGAGAGAGAGAGAGAGAGAGAGAGAGAGAGAGAGAGAGAGAGAGAGAGAGAGAGAGAGAGAGAGAGAGAGAGAGAGAGAGAGAGAGAGAGAGAGAGAGAGTTTCGTTATTCACTATACAGTCTGCATGAGATTAAATGAAACTATGCTAAATTTATGCCGTACGAGTTAAAGCCAATCTTGGTGGGACTATTTGCAAAATCTTTAATATTATTTTGTAGCGAGATAATTATAGGGAGAAAAAAATATTCTCACACTGCAAAGATATCTGACATAAACCTTAATACAATCCTATCGTATTATAGATGTGGATTGTGACTGTATCATCGGAATCTATAGGAAATGTGAGCTTTATTATTTTTTGATGTCCAGCCCAAAAAATGTGCGAAATATTCTGTGTTCTCTGTTGTCAGACAGAGAAGAACAGAGTGTACAATAATTCATTCGAAAGATAACCAGCAGTACACCGCGAACATTTCCCTTATTGACCAACAGTATTACCGACTAACTTCGAACTTTTTCCCTTATTGACCAACAGTATTACCGACTCACCTCGAACATTTTCCCTTATTAACCAACAGTATCACCGACTCATCTCGAACATTTTCCCATATTGTCCGAACATTTTCCCATATTGTCTAGCAGCATGACGTAGTCACCTTGAACATTTTCCCTTCTCTACTTCCAGTTTGACCGACTCAGAAATAATTCTTGAAAAACCCTTATATGCAGCGATTAAACTCAAAACCATGTCAGTTCAAAGATCTGCTGCTCGCAATGTCATTCTACGTAGTAATTAATCTTTGTTTTCTAATTTAGTCCGCTTTAATTTGTGCTTTTACAATTTTCACCATATCAAGGTTTAAATTTAATCTAACGAATAAGCGCCAATTGATTGACTCCTTTGTTCAATTTTCATGTGCATGTCAATATTTCACGGATTGGGATCTGTTATTTTAATAAACCGTCGACAGTCGATGAATTTATAGATTTTTTAAAATAGTGCAATAGGAAATAACAACATTAAAAATATACTGCAGATTTTAAGTTAAGGGTTCTAATTAGTTAGCTTTAGAACAATATCTGATAGTAATTTCAGATATTTGTGGTTCACATTAATAATTCCTAATAAGATATTAATCAAGATTATTTCTCGATAAATAAGGTGGAAAGACCGTCTTGTAGTTCATCTATCATAATTATTTCCACATTACGAGCTGGATGATCGCTTCATTTCCGAAGAATCGATATAAGTTACATCAGTTCCTGTGATGTATTCCTGGAATTGATAATTGATATAATTAGCGACTACTTATGCGAAACAACCAAAACATTGATAGAAACATATTAAAGATATCTAGGATTGGGAACTAATTTCATTTCAATAATTTCAAGAAAGCAATTAATCCAACTTTGTGTGTGTGTTTGTGTTTGTGTGTGTGTTTTGAATGTTTTATTGGTGTTCTTGCAAGCACTCAGTAGTCAATCATATATTCTCTTATCAATATATACAAATGCTTAAGTTCCGCTCTAATTTAGTCTTTCAAGTGCTACATATATATTATTATTACATGTAAACATTCCAACCGCTTCGGTGGCCTAGTGGTTAGAGCGTCCGACTCGGATGCGGAAGGTCGTAGTTTCGATCTCCGGTCGAGTCCCACCAAAGACTTACAAAAATGGTACTAGCAGCTGCCTCGCTTGACGCTCAGCATCAAGAGGTTAGTGTTAAGACTGGTTGGCCTGGTGTTAGGATAACGTGACTGGGTGGAACATCATGCTAGATATCAGCTAGATATCACTATACACTGCCACACTCAGACATCGTATCGATACGACTGAAAAACTTAAACCTACGTTAAATATCATAAGCACACCACATATAGACATTCCTATGTCATATATACATATTAGCAGACTGCTATTGTGATCTGATTAGGTTAGAGCGTCTTCCTTGATTGCGGAAAATCGGGGGTTCGCACTAAGGACCAAAGACTTATTAACATTATTAAGATGATAGTGTTAGGACCGATCGGCCTAGTGTTATGATGATGTTCATTTTTTGCGGCATTGTGCCCGTGTGCTATGCATCACTAAAAATTACCACACTGCTGATATAGTAAAGACATGACTGAAAAAAAAATGTTAAAGCTACGTTCAAATTCACAATAACATGCACACACAACCACAACCACACACACACACACACACACACACACATATATATATATATATATATATATATATATATATATATATATATATATATATATATATATATATATATATATATATATATATATATATATATATATATATATATATGTGTGTGTGTGTGTGTGTGTGTGTGAGAGAAACTAAGAAATATGACGTGTGCAATATTTCACAAGCTTTTATTACTTTATAAACACTTTAAATAAATTAATTCATTTTCAACACTATATTATGGTGTGGTTGGATGATAGAACTTAGGATGTTTTGGGATTTAATTCCTAACACTACATGTTCCATTAAAGTTTTCACTTTTGTATTCTAGGCATCTAAGGAAATAAATTATTTGACGAATTTTGCTTAATTTTTGGTTTGTTTTTCTGTTACTTAATTTAGGACGATTGAATCGTGGCATGTTATAGTTTAAAAAGTAAAGATAACTCGCTTGAAAAATTAAAAACGAATCGTATGTATGTATTTGCGTTTAATGGCTTGTCAGTACTATAAAGGCTATAAAGTGATACTTAAAGGTAGGCATAATTGCACATAAATAATAATAATATAATTCCTTCTTGCTAAATATAAACACAAAGAAGGAAATTGGTATCCAACATGCTTCAAATATATATATATATATATATATATATATATATATATATATATATATATATATATATATATATATATATATATATATATGGTTGTATTAGCTTTTAACAGCATTCCAAATTACATTAAAATGAAACTGATTAACACCTTCAAGTTATTTTTTTCTGGTTAATATTTATCTCACATGATAGAATTAAAATTCATTTTTTCTTGATTTTAAGTATACACCGGTGATTTCGAATAAAGTGAGATAAGCATATGTAATATTGACGAAATTATTTTTTCATGTTATATCACAACAAAAAAACGACAATAATTCCGGACATCGAAGCTTATATTAATAATCTAAAACGTATTACAGTGCGCAATTGATTTATATGATAATGTTTAACACAACACTCAATCCTTTTTGATTGCAGATAGAAGCCGAAATGGAATAATATGACGTACACTAAGGCATGTAATTGCACCCGTTTGGACAGCTTGATAAGACTGGGCACTCAATAGTTTCCTCTTGGACAATTTGATAAGACTGGGCACTCAATAGTATCCGTTTCGGCACTAGATATTATCCTCTTGGATAGCTTGATAAGCATGGGCACTCAATAGTATCCGTTTCGGCACTAGAAAATCCTCTTGGATAGCTTGATAAGCATGTGCACTCGATATTATCCGTTTCGGCACTCAACAGTATTCACTTGGATAACTTGATAAACTTTGGCACTCAATAGTAACCGTTTGGATAACTTGATAAGACTGGGCACTCAATAGTATCCGTTTGGATAACTTGATAAGACTGAACACTCAGTAGTATCGACTTGGATAACTTGACAAGCATTGTCACTCGATAATATTCGTTTCGGCACTCAGTAGTATCCCTTTATATAACTTGATAAACTTGGGCACTCAATAGTATCCGTTTGGATAACTTGATAAGACTGGACACTCAGTAGTATCGACTTGGATAACTTGATAAGCATGGGCTCTCGATAGTAGCCGTTTCGGCACTCAATAGTATCCATTTGGATAACTTCATTAGCTTAATAAATCTAAGTGGCATCTTAAGTGAAATTAAATGTAAAAAAGTGATTAACATGTTGGTTTTGGTTACTTTAGTTTGTAGCTTAAGCATGCCTTTTAATCTGTACATATGTTTCTTGTGTGACGCAGATCAAATGTCTTAGCTTCAGTTTACTGCTTTGAATGCCTTTATCAGAAACTAAAACTAGGAACTATAGTCTAAACGGAAATCATCTACACGTCAAATAATTATGATTTTGTTCAGCTCAAAATGACTTTTATTCATTTATCACAAGGAATAAATTATTTTTTTAGTAATATTTCATTAAAAATCTAAAATTAAAATTCAGCGATTTTTGATAGACTTTCTTTATTCGACGCATTTCTTTTTGAAAAGTTGTGTTATATTTCGAAGACTTCACGAGAGTCTTTGTTCGTTTACAAAATAAATATTGCTTACGATCAATCATAAACTTACAATATCTGATAAAGTATTATATTCATGTCTTAGAAAAGGTTATACAAAAGCAAAATCGTTTGCGTCCTAAAACTTCGTGTGTATTTCCATTTCAGGAAATATGCAGATGCTTGGTAAAAAAAAAAAAGTTAATTTATTTTGCACGACGAAAATTAACCAAAGCAGTATGTACTGTGACCGTATTAATTTTCACATGGCTCAAATTCACTGATATTCTATGAAACCACGGCATATTGGTTTTGTTGATAGGAATAATAAACATGCAAATATTTTTCAATGAAGTAATAGATGAATATCAGAGATCATGTTTAGTAAATACATTAAGTACGAGACATCAGAATATTCTGCATAGATTTTTCATTGCCAATTATTACGGATTCTTGAATAAATTATATTTTTGTTTTGCACTCGTATGGAATAACATTTGATAAACATGAATAATTTTAAACTTTTGCTGAAAAGGCTGCCACAATACATGCGAATAATTCATTTCGTTTAACAAGTTTCCTTTAAAATCAATTTTCTTGATACCTAATCAAGTCCATAGCTTGTTGAGCAAACGTTAACTTAGTCTTGAATTGAAAGAAGACAGAACTTGGAATTTCAAGTTCTTTTACTTTTCTTTTTCGCAAAATTGCAAATCCCTTCTTTCCAAAGTATAATTATCTGAGACTCTCAAGAATCTAAAACGAATCTACGCGACCAATCCTCTTCTACCAGCACTGATAGTTCCTATAATTGAAAAATCAAATCAATTGTCAAGACGATATAAAAGATCAGATAATATTACTTATTTCAATTGATTAGAAAAGACGACCCATAATGATTCACATTCATCAATGTAAAGTTTGACGAAAGAATAATTTACATTAGAACTGATTTAGCATCTTTGTCCTTGGACTGCGATCTTGAAATAAGAGACCAATAGGAAAGATCAAAAGAATCTTGAATTAAATTACAATACATATACGGGTTTTAGTCTCATTTGTTGAATTATGTGCAGATAGTGATTACCATAGTGGTTTTAGGAAATAAAAAGTCTGTTTAAATTGTTAAATTGTTTTTGATATATGGAACCAATTGCTTTTCGGTCGTTTTATCTACATTCACTTTGTCGCTGGTAATAATATCAGTGCAAGGCACATGAGGCTTTATAAACAATGGTTCATTAGTGCATTCCATGAATATTCTTTTCACTGGTAAATTACACCAATGAATATTATTTTCACTCAGAAACAGAGGCTTCCTGACTTTAAACAGCTTGAAAACGTAACTCTTCAATGAACAGTTTCGTCTTGAACAGAGAAGGAGCTGTATGAATTTCAGCTACGTCTCGTTGTTTGCAATATTTCTCCTAAACGTAATACATTGGAACTCACTGAGTAATGAGTTTCTCTTTTCTAAATACTTTTTATTTCTGGAAAAAGTAATGTTCTTCAGTCTCAACCCATCTTATACATTTTTGTAATTTTCCCAGTTACGCCTCAGTCTTGTAAATATTAGGATATATAGATTCCTGAGCTGCATAACTCTTCTGTCGGTATAACGAAGACATAATTATAGAAATCGAAAAGAATGTAAAGCCAATTTTATAGGCGTTGTTTGATCAATTGCAATCTCGATTTCTGGTACAAAAGCTTCTGTAACTGTCATTTTTATTACTGCATCTTTAAATATTACACTGAAGGAGTTTCATCAGAACGAAATCATTCCCTTCCGGTGTTTGAACACTATTAAATAAAAAACGTCACTAATCTAATTCAGAAAAAGACAAGTAAGGAGTACAGTTTGAGAGTGAACTCGCTCCTAGCAATATCTGATTAATCTTCGCCATGAGATCAAGTCTGAAAGTCAAATCATGTACTAAAATGTACATAGCTACACATTATAAAACAACTAGTAGAGACTGGAGTATCGCTAATGTGAACAGTTATCGTTTTGTAATGAATAGCTATAAAAAGTTTTTAAAATTTTCTGTTTTTTTTAGGTACTATATGATAGGAACGTTTAACCTTACATGCATGGTGCTTCTAACATGAAATTTCTTAGACTAGCTTAGACAATGTCATACTTAAGGCAATAATGTTTTTCGATAACGTTTTAAATATTGATTTTAATTGATATTGTCTTAAATTATATTGGTGATATATGTCCTAAAATAAGAAAATTATATATGATGACTTGTTATGAGAACAAATATTAATGGCACTATTGCAAACTCCACCAGCTTTGCCTGGAAGGAGTAAATATCAATATAAAAGTGTGAGACTTATAGGTGGAACAGATAAAGATATGAGTAGATATATAGGACAGAATGAAATGTAATCAAAATTCATAAGCAATAAAATTCATAAACAATTGTGATGATGCATTACATTTGAAAGATACACTTCGTATTCCAATTAAATTATTCAATGAATTCCAAACACAAATATGCTTATACGAATAGCCGATCTGTTAAGCGATAAAATTAATTCATCGTCAAATTGAATGAAAGATCGAAATTACGGAATTGTACAGATTCATAACCTGTTGGTTCTGGTTGAGTCCGAATTGACTGCGACTGTTCTTTTGACTCCCTTGTTCCTGTAAGTCTTTTCCACTTTTCCCTTTTCCCAAATTCTCTGTCGTCTCACTTCCATCGGTCCTTCCAACTTTGTGTGGTCACTTTGGCTTTGTAAGTACGTATTAAGTCACGTGGATACTTCTCGTGAAGCGATCTTACATTCCAAAAGTAAACAAAACGGCAACCTTAGTATTATGTTAGGTACCCTACTTGGAAGAAATCATGCTTTCTCCACTCATTAATGTCAGATAAGTTACATCTGAATTAAAACGGATACCAACAGCAATCTGATCTATTTAAACACAGCAGACCATAAGCAATCCTTATTTCACACGATTAATCTCCTGCCCAATGGCTGTTTCAACACTACATCGAGACATCAGTTACCGTCTCGTCTCAATTACACAAATGAATTAATGAAACTCTTTACGTGGCTTAATATACGGCATTTATAACGATTACACACAATTAGGTCTCTAGCATATATGAAATTTACCAACATCAATTTCAGTCAATAAGCCTCAAGTCTTTATCATACGTGAAATTATCTACATCAGAGAATTTACATGGATTCACGTAACTCATATCACTAAAGCAAAGCATAAAATTCTTGATACATATATACCTATAATAATCGATACTATACATTCAAACGATTCATCAAACTTATATAACGAATATAGAGAGTCTTCATGTGGAATCACGCCCCTTTCTTTAGCGTAACCAAACCAAATTGAATATATTTCCCCGCCTGAACTAAGCTCAAAACAATGCAGTTCATCTGACAACCTCAGATTACCCAACACGTTTTCCTGGTAACTTTCAGAATTGACATTTCTCCATACAGATCAGAAGTTAACACCTGTTCTTTTCAGTTAAGTAAACGAAGGCTTAATCAAGAACTACTGTTTCCATGACAGTGACATTTATCAATTAGTGAATTACAGCGATTTAAACACGCGCCAGTCCCCATAAATATAATTAATCGTTCAGTTGTCCAACTTAATGTGTTCTTCATAGATCGACAAGCATCTGCCCCTTTACATACACCTTCACTGTACATAACATATAACATATACTGATTGAGTGACCAAACACATTGAAAATATTTCAGCCAAGACCTGTACAGTTAGTGTCGAAGTGCTAAAGGCAGCTTAGTCTAAGGCAACTTCACCCACTAGCGTTCAACAATTATATTCATAACTCTATTCTTTCTCGAAAATGAAATGCTGGCAATAATTTTTTACCAGCAACTTTCACGGACAGGAAATAAGGTTAAAGAAATGTTATGAACCTTTGACGTGATTTTATTTGTATCACGGCTATCCCCATGGTAGTATGCAGGAACAAGAACTTATTTTGAACTGAATATTAATGTAACAACATTCATTAGCACTTAATTTCTTTGAACCTGTAAAATGTATTTAAACTGGAAGTAATTGCAATAATGGATTACAATATTTATTACAATATTGGGTAATTCCACCTTGAAGTAGTCAACACACAATTATCTCCTTCATCACTTTTTATTTTCTATAGAGAAAATGCAAAGTCTACTCAACCATCACTCAACTACAGATTAACAGCCTGTATTACTTTTTAAAATTACATGTCCATATAACCACATGACGATTGTGTGAAAGTGATTATGATAAATTCATAAACCTATGTACGTATTAAACACAATTGTATAACTGCACTTCCTGATTTTAATTAAAGATTGCTTCAACCTGTAATAATGCACCTAGCACTACTGATCGTATTGGTCAAGATAGAGTCATTCATAAACACTAAGCGTTAGGAATGATGATTATTGCTGATGCAGTTTTATCATTAGGGATTGCTTGTAGTGTGTTTAAACCCTAAAGAGAATAGATTAAATGCAAAGTGAAAACCCCAATAATTCTGACAACAACTTACAGACAACAGCAACTATGACAAAAGAAGTCGGGTGGGTGAAAACTAGAGGTGCGAAATATTACCGATATACCTATTTATCAAGACATATATTTCCGGTGAAATGTAACACGGTACTTTTTCTATCGTGCCGATACTTCGGTAGTTTTCATCAGTAAGAAATTTGCAGAAATTCTCGAGTAATGTTGTTACAAATTTAAAGATTTTATAAAAAAAATGGTTTCATGTTTTATGAGAAAATAATTTTAAAAAATATTAATCTTTGCTTATAAAATAGTTGTATTGATCTAAAATTAATTTAGAATAAAATAAATATATAAATGAATCCTTATCACGTTTGACAAGTGTCAAATATACCAATGTGGTGGCTTTAAACTTTCAGAAATTAACTACAAAAGCAATGGCTATCTTACCCTTTGTAATGCAGATCTGCATAATACAGCGATCGTTCATCAGATAACCTTAGATGAGCTTATTATACCAAATGAGATACTATTATACTATGTTTGTCCTTTAGAACACAATGTTGAAATTGTGACCTCACATAAATACCAATTCCCGGCACCCTTTCCAACCCCTCACAGGAGACAATTTATACTGCGTATAAAGTTTTAATGAACTGACAAACAATGAGACCTATACATGCATTACCATATTTCCTCCCTCAATCTTCTTCGCTCTATGAGAATTGAACTATCCAGCATGAGATAATAGAGAATAATCAAACAAATGCAAGGATAGCGATTATTTGTCTGTAAAGCATTACATGGAATTGACCGTATGCTAATAGATGTTGCATCTGTGCTTGCAACTAAATTATCAATTATTTGCATAGAGTTTGTCCTATCATTAGACACTGCTGCAATACGTCAGTCGAAATTAATAAAAGTACGTATGTTATAAATAATTTTTTTTTCATTGTTTATTCCTGTAATGATGTCACCGCTTTAAATTTTAGCACTGTAATTTTAATCTTCTTACTTCCCGACTCTTGCGTGCTCTGAAATATTTGGATGCTTATTCTGTTCTACTGTATGCCCTAACTCCGTAATGAACTTTTCTATGTCAGTGCTTGTAACTACAATTTTTAATGGTCCTTCTATCTATTTAACTTGATATTTAACAAGATACATTAACGTTCGTGATCGTCAACATAGTTCATACATGTACGATCCAACCAAACGATTTATGTATATTTTAGATTGATAGATTACTAAATTTGAAGATTTTCCGAAGTTTTTCAATTGAGGTAGGTTCCGTAAATTATATCATTTATAAGCTATGATTAGAAAAGAGCACGATTCTGTTTAAGTTGTTAAACTTTTGCCTACAAATGTTAATACCAGAATTAGGGGAAAAAAATACCGGTAACTGAAATCTTGTACCATACTCGCTCATTCAAAATTACGCATGAGACGTAATCACATCAGATGGCTAAAATATGAGTGTATGCACAAGGTCCTCGTTAGTGTATGCACAAGTTTCCTATCTCTCACTGTTTCCGTTAATATAATTTTGTGAGCGAAAGTCAATTTATATTGATATATTGTTTAACTATTGGTAACATTACGCCAAATTTTAGGGTTTTTTTAGTTTTTATTACAAATGTGCCACAATTTAATTAATTTACAGACATGTCATGAAACCATATGTCAAGTAATAAAACATTTTTGGCATCTGGGGCATGAACGGAGATTGGTTTCTGAATTAGTCATCTCCTATGTACAGCCTACTGCTGGAGCCAAATGTAAAGAAAAACATCATAACTTATCCTCGATACTCTATCATCGATCAAAACTTCTCAATGATTAGGATGGAAAAACGATTTAATAAAAAAATAAATCAACATTATTTGATAATTAGGAGATAGATTATTGGTACGGTTAAAACTTCATGCGGTTGATTAGTATCATCTTTTCGAAGAATTCATTGGAATGATAATAGATTCAGACATTGATTAATAGCATATATATATATATATATATATATATATATATATATATATATATATATATATATATACTGTCAGTTCTTTGGTAGCATATATTACATACTTTGTTACAAAGTCAATCAGAACTTTGGTATCTTCTTATCTTCTTTATTGTAAGTTCATAAGGAAGCGTGTTAAAAAAAAGAATAAAAGAATAAATGAAGCTAGAACCTAACAAATACAGCTGATCCATAACAAATACAAATAACAGCTAACACTGTTAATCTTATTACCTAACTGTTACCTAACAAATACAGCTGATCTTCTGCCTGCATATCAGAACCATCCTTATATAGAGGTTAGGTCCTATTTATTTAGAAATCACTGCATATTCACATATTCTAAAAATCATTCCATATTCATATATTTGGTAAATCACTGCATTTTCATATTGAAGAACTATATCTTGATTTCAATTAATTCAAGCCGATCTCCTTAGCAATCAATAGACTAGTTCTGATTGACTTTGTAACAAAGTATGTAATATATGCTACCAAAGAACTGACAGTGTCATATTTCTTGTAAAATGACTTCGATGATTGGTTTCTTGATTCTTGCACTGCGTGTACATGGTTTTACCGTATTTAGGAATCCTCCCTTTATGAAGTAGACCTTCAAAACATATGGACCATATTTTCGTTCCTCACCCCAACAAATATACAATTATTTAAAATCGACATTGTAAGAAACCTTTCAAGATGAAAATGTTACAAATTTACAAGATGAAGCAAATATGGAATAACGTTTGTGGAAAATATATAAAGAAGACAGTCAAGCACCAAAGTAAAGATAAAAAAAATCTAAAAACAAATAAAGGAATATTAAATGAAATTGTTCACATCGTCACCCAGACACATTTGTTTCATTGAGTAATACGCATTAAATACAGCACAATTCAACTAAGTTTTTCGTTTACTAGTTTATCCTTTGTTTTGGTTTTGCAATTAACTTTATCCTGTCAAATACTCAAGGGGACACTAAAATTAAAGAAACCTACGACAAATCTTCTACTTGTACGATGGTACACAACAAATCCATCCACCAGAAATTATGTGAACACTTAGGCTATTCTGAAATGGGGTACAAAAGTCTTATTTGGGCAATTCAGGCAATTCACTTTGGCCTTTAATGGAGTCAGCTTTGAAAGCTGAGTCAGCTTAATTAATTTAGGAAACATGGAAGAAAATAAATGCAAAACAACTGGGAATAAACCTACTAGTTGTTTCCTGACTCAGAAACGTGACTACGTTGGTGTACGTTTGACGCAGAGAACAGGGCTGATATTTGAATAGAAAGGTATAAATCGTCTTATTGTGTCTCTCATTCTAGTTTATCGTGGAAGTTTTACATATATTACATTTCCAAGTCTATATGATAATCACCACGGTTATATATTAGGAACCTGTTCAATAAATTAAATGAGTAAAAAAGAAATATCGATATTTGGAATATTTGAAGAAGGATCTCATCAAAGGTAAGTGTATTGATACCAAAATCAAGAGAACTAATGTCTGATAGGAACTCATCAAAGGTAAGTGTATTGATACCAAAATCTAGAGAACTAATGTCCGATAAGAACAGAGAGCAAAATTCCAACCCAGTTATTTGGTACCGTTACATATGACATCATGTTTTGTTTGTTTTGTTTTTGACTTGAGAATACAGAATGAAATTCACTGACAAGAATAATCATTGTTCTGCAATACGTCCATCGAAGCGGATATGAACGTTAACATTGTAATCTTCTAACATAGAATAGATTAAAGCGATATCGTTGAAAATCACGAGGGGAATTTTAAGGATAATTCTTTAAGAAACAAAAACTAAAACTTTCTGATATCTTGTGAAATCCTACACTTATTATTGAAATATCAGGAAGTAGCGAGATAAAACATTAGCAGACATGTCATTAATTGCATATAGTTTTCATGCAAATAATCTCTCTCTCTCTCTCTCTCTCTCTCTCTCTCTCTCTCTCTCTCTCTCTCTCTCTCTCTCTCTCTCTCTCTCTCTCTCTCTCTCTCTCTCTCTCTCTCTCTCTCTTGGATACTCCGTAATTTATGTGAGCAAGGTCAGTATTTTCTACTTTCTAGAATAATTTTCTGTAACAAACGTAGTTATAAATGCTTTTTCTTTTAATTAAACTGTTCAGAAACACACTTTTGCATCAATTGTCCTATTTGTTTCTATTTTAGAACTTGTGTATATCTTTACAAGATCATTTCTCTTCTCTATTATTATTATTATTATTATTATTATTATTATTATTATTATTATTATTAGTAGTAGTAGTAGTAGTAGTAGTAGTAGTATCTATTTATCAATGTCTCATGTGCAACTTTAACATGCACGACTTCGTTATTGTGTTATATTATCATCAAGCAACTGAGTTTGCGACATATATATATATATATATATATATATATATATATATATATATATATATATATATATATATATATATATATATATATATATATATATATATATATATCACCATGTCCTTTGGCGAAATTTCAGCATCATACGATGTCTATAACGTAGCAATTCAATATTCATACGAGATACATTTAGACATTTTCTTTGTCTGAATAGACAAAATAAAGTCACTTACGAATTCTTATTCTCAGGATACAAATATGAAGCAGCATTCATGAATTCTCTTCTTTATTTATGATTTGATTGTTGTGTATTTTATATACTCAGTCAAAACTTTTCAAATCTAATCTTTCCAGCACATGCAAATTTGGTCATGATTCTTTGGTTTCCGTTCTCATCAGAACACGCTATTTTGGTCATTATCATTACGTCTAGGATCCGTTCTCATCAGAACACGCCATTTTGGTCATTATCATTACGTCTAGGATCCGTTCTCATCAGAACACGCCATTTTGGTCATTATCATTACGTCTAGGATCCGTTCTCATCAGAACACGCCATTTTGGTCATTATCATTACGTCTAGGATAAGTTCTCATCAGAACACGCCATTTTGGTCATGGAGCCTAGGTTCTAGTTATCAAAATGGCGTGTTATTTGGAACCAGAGCATGCCATTTGGACGTTGAAACTTAGGTTTTAGTTGTCAGTTGCTATCATTTGGTCATGATGAATCTTAGGAAATAACATAGATGAAAGTACTCATTAATAAGAATATCTTCAGATTTTACTTTGTACCCACATATACAAATATTCCTAATAACCAAATGCTCACCTAAAGTGCCAAATTTTCTGAATCAAAATTACGTACTTTTTGAACTGAATGTTAAATTTTGTTATTTGCATAGTTGTTTCGTTTTGTGTTTTTGTGGGTTTTCCGTTGCATTTTTTTTTTCTTGAAAGGGTTGTTGGGCAAGTTGGCGGTTGATCGATACGATTACAACATGTATGATTAACAAATTGATAACTATCCTTAAATTCAATTTATCTTGTTCTGATTAGAATTATCGGTCAGATAAATAACTGTATATGTGTTATTAACGTTTATAACGTTAAAGTGCAATAGTGTCTGAAGGTTCAGAGCACAGAAGATACGAATGTCTAGGACGAATTCCTTTGGAACATAGCAATAGTACAGTTAGGTTGAAAAAAAGCTCGATAAGATTGAATTTCTTGGTCCATATTTATTAAATCATCATAAATTGACACTGATGGAATGTGGGCAGCAAACGTCTATTCTCCGCTATCGATGAACGTGAAGGATGCAATACTATCGATAATTTAAATGAAGCTTTACAACAAAATAATGATGAAAAACTTTTATAAATGTCTAAAACTTACATGTTTGTGTTTTAAATAATATACATGTTTTCCTATTCTTACTTGTTTCAACTGTCTTTTGCAGGGCGGTACTGGAAGATTCATTGGAAATGCAGAGGCCGGCGATATGGAAGTTTTATAATCTCTATAGGAGTCTACTTTTCCTTTTTCTTAACGTGTATTCAGGTAGGTCCTTTGTAACTAATAATTTAGTGCTGATAATTGCTGACATTGGTACTGCTAATATTGCAAATACTGATTAAGACTTCTTTCACTCACCTTGATCTGAACCATGTCGGTGGGCTATTACGTCATGTTTGAGATACGTTAGTCACTTATTAACACACTTCCTTTGCTTTAATCGTTAATAAGGACTGAATTAGCAAATGACATTTTGAAAAGATAATGTATAGTCATGGAGAAGAGTTGCTACACACACACACACACACACACAAACTCTCTCTCTCTCTCACACACGAACACATACACACATACACACACACACATATATATATATATATATATATATATATATATATATATATATATAGATATATATATATATATATATATATATATATATATATATATATATATATATATAAAGAGAGAGAATGCGGATGCAGATGACAGACAACGAGAACTGAGTGATTAACAGCTCATTAGAAGACAAGAGCTTTATACACAATTACACACCAAAAAAAAGAAAATAAAGCAGAAGAAAGTGATATAATAATAGATATTTACGATAAAAACGATGGTTCTGTTTCAAATTGTTCCAACTCTGAAAGTATTTTGACAAAACTTGGGTAAAAACAAAATAGGGATGTCGCAGAGGACCTAAAGCAAAGTGATAGGAAACGACTGATTGAGAGATTGGAAATGGGTTATCTAAAAGATTCAATTACTGGTACATGCCTTCAATGAGAATCTCTTGGACGAATCTTTTAAGGAAACATTGCTTTCCATCGCCAAGAATCTAGTTTAGTTAAATGAAGAGATCCTAAATCATGAGATAAAGTCACTTTCCTTAAATGCAATTTCATGACTTTTACTTAGAGATTATATCTCTTGGATATTAGACTGAAGTTCTTTTCTGTCCTCATTTGGGAATAAAATAAACAAATCCATTGGCAGACAAATAATAGAAACGTAATGTAGACGCATTTCGTCTCCAATGTCAAGCTCATTCTTGGAAAATAGCACATTTGGAATATGAAATAGTATAAATTCTGAGAATTCACGCTTGTCAAAATAGGAGAAGATTCACATTCTGAGCAATTAATAACCATTGTTTAGGGCTTTTTTACATGCATGGGAAGACTAACAACGTTCTTATTAGTATGTTATCGTCCCTTGCAGTCAAACAATTATGTAGGTTTGTATAGCAAGTATTACCAGTAATGCTGGGAATCTAATACTTCGAGATTTACTAATTTATGTATTATCTGTAAAAATGAGTGATACTATTATATCCATAGAAAATGGGTAATAAGGTTTTTTCCAGGGGAAAAAATCTGTAGACCATTTTTTAAATTATCTCATATAGACAAGTAAAATAGATCAATGACTGCGTGAAATTCATGCCGCTACAAAATCAGAAAGTTCATTAGTTCAAAACCTAAAAGGCGCGATGTCCCTGTTAAGAAACAACACTTGCTTTTATTAAATCTATAATCATGTAAAGTTCTGTAAATTCAACGTTTTCTGTTTGTGATTATTGCTTGTCTTGTTTGTATTTCTAATTACTAGATTTGCAATGTTCGTTGCCAATATTTGTTTCTTTTTGCAATTAACTTGGTTAAGCCCTGATATGCCCGATCTATATATTGCTAGAACAATTTTATTATTCGTCGTTCAGTTTCCTATGAGCTTGTCGTTTACGTTGCATGGAAATTTCTGATTCTGTGAAGTCGTGTAATTTAAAAAAAAACAACACTTTTTAAAATGTTAATGAGTAAGCAAATTTCGATAGTCCGAAATGAATATATGCATGATAAATACCGTAACATTTTTCTTCTATGTTTCCTATGTTGATCAGTTGTAAAATTTTATATCTCAGGATGAATTAAAACTTGCATAATTTATCCTTGGTACTTCCGCAAAATTTTCCAACCGTGATATTTATTACTGCCACAGAAACCTTCAACATTCATTCTTTTTACCGCAAAAGCCACCACACCTGCCCAGTTTATCAAGAGATCATAATAAGAAGTCAAACACAACTCTAAGGCTATATACTATGGTAACTGCATGGTTGTTTTATATTTTTCTGCTAATGTCGGATTCGTGAACGAGCTAACCATGTTCAGCATAGTCCTAGACAGGTTTTCTGGTTAAAACCAAACTTTAAAGCAATGTGTGTCACTGAAAAGTGATATGTTTTTATAAATTGTTATTATGATTTAATATAAAACTAGAACAGAGATTTTACATCCTGGTTTTGTTGTCTTCAGAAGGTATTTTGTTATTTTGACCGAAATTAATTCGTTTGTGCTCAAACTTTAGAGAATAATATTGTCTAGTGTTCTTTTTATTATTTTCTTTATTTTGCATAAAGTTTGCTAGCTGAAATGTAGCGATTTGGTCATAAAATGGGGCATTTAAATTTAACTAGATATTTTTGCCGTTACATTTTTATGCAGGCTATAATTTATAAGGTGTTATATATAGGCGGAATTATGCTTCATTTTTGTTATTACTATTATTACTATTCGCTTTACAACCCTGTTATAGTTGAATCGATAACATGTGTTTAAATTAATCACGCTATTTATTTCTCGCATCCCTATCAAACAAACATTGCTCGAGTCCATCTGAATAGATGTATATATTCTGGGTTGGAAAATGTTTGTTGTATAATAATAATATAGAGTAATTGTTTGCAATTTTCATGCAATACGTAATTTTACTGATATATTGTTAGCAATTGTCCCTCGGGATCTTTTGATCCCCTTTCCACCCTTATAATGATGTTATCTTAGATAGTATAAATCACAACTAAAACCAAAATTTAAACAAAAGAAGATCTGATTGACAAATCCAACTATTCGCTAAAGCTTTGCTTCCGAACCCTTTCACGTCTGGTCATCATTTCAACCATGTAACCATGACTACAATGTCCCACAATTATAACTGGAACTTGGCATCCAGGAGAACAAATCAAATATGTTCAATAGAGAATAAAAGAAACGTATGCAAATGTGTAACTAAGTTCCTGTTTTCGTAATCTCCTCCTTTATTCTGACACCACGGTCTTTGTTTATGTACTATAATTAAACAACAGATGTTATACAGAACAAACCTTTGGGTAACTTTATGTTGACAATAGAATACAGATGGCGCTACAATCTGATACATTACCTTTGCTTCAAATACTAGGAATTTGCAGCAAAATGGTCTTCACAAATATTTGATTCATTACAATGAAAATAGTTCGAAGAGCACAGTCTTCTATTTTTCATTGAGATCTTATTACAAGATTGAATCATTTTAATTTCATCGTAACATTATATGTTTCGAACGTGTTAAGTATACCTGATTGAAGTTGCCTAGATAATTGAAAAATAATAACAGAGAATTAAAAATATGCCACTTTATTTACCCGTTGCAAGACACAAATTTCGCCACATGCTACGCCTAAGGGATACGGCTTGCTCCGTGCAAGGCTGGTCAAAAAACCAGACTAAAATTAAGGTGGTGGAAAATTATGCATTATTCTCTCTCTCTCTCTCTCTCTCTCTCTCTCTCTCTCTCTCTCTCTCTCTCTCTCTCTCTCTCTCTCTCTCTCTCTCTCTCTCTCTCTTTTCTCTCTCTCTCTCTCTCTCTCTCTCTCTCTCTCTCTCTCTCTCTCTCTCTCTCTCTCTCTCTCTCTCTCTCTCTCTCTCTCTCTCTCTCTGATGCCAAAATTGGGCATTTTCTATATGAATGACATGATATGTGTCATTCGATCAATACCATTTCTCTTGTTGAATTGATATTTTAAACCTTACTTCGCAACTGATTTTTCTACAACTTTTATAACTATATCTTTCAATAACTCAGGAAATCCATGGACCACTGAATACTGGTAGTACCTGTAAATTCCCTTGA